>JAQIXA010001648.1:0-23029 GCA_034699045.1 Nanhermannia cf. coronata Gr-Ori-00579
GGCAACTTGTGATATCTTCATTGCTTTGCTCGCACAATTAATAATCAACTTCTAGTGAGTTGATTAAAGCCTAGTATGGTTGAAATTTACAATCGAAAATTCTGACTTTTACGTATTTTCAAAACTAACGAACTTTGACCTCAAATATCTCAATTGAATTGAATTTTTTGGAAAACAAACACACTTCCAAACATTGATTTTTTTAGCTCTATCGAATGAGATATAGAACACCTTTATTATGCTCTTCTGGGTCCAAAAGCCAAAACTTTCAAATGTCTCGCCAAAATTTTAAGTTCTCAATTAGCAAAGCTATCAATATTTTGAATTTTTTCTAAATTTTTGTTTTTGACTAGCTCTAGCTACCTACATTGTTATCTCATATTAGATTCAAGGTAATATTATCAATGTAATTTTGTATGGCCGTTTTATTTTTGAGAAATTTATTTTGAATCACCATTTTCAATTTCTTTTGCATTTTTGTTATCTTGCTCTTGTTGGAGAAGTTCATCTTCATCATCTTTATTTGGAGGTTTCTCAATCCCGAGCACCTTCAGGATCTCCTCGTTTGACACAAAATCGGCCTAATAAGAAGTTCAAAAATATATTAATAATCTAATAGTAGGATTAGTGAATCAAAAAGTACTTGTATGAGTCAAGTCTATACAAATATCTATACATATAGACTGGGGATAACTCGGAAAAGTTTCTATTTGGATATCTTTTAGATATAAAAAAAGGATGAGCCTGAAATTTTGCTTGAAATCTGTTTCATT
The DNA here is from genome assembly GCA_034699045.1 of Nanhermannia cf. coronata Gr-Ori-00579. NCBI lineage: Eukaryota > Metazoa > Arthropoda > Arachnida > Sarcoptiformes > Nanhermanniidae > Nanhermannia > Nanhermannia cf. coronata Gr-Ori-00579. The sequence continues at coordinate 774 of JAQIXA010001648.1, forward strand.
TAGAATATCTTGGCTATCTATAAGATTTAATATTATCGGTACAAACGTTTCCAAATTACAAAAATTTATCCTGACTATCCCTAATATACCCTTACTAATTGAAAAATTAAAATATTACAGCATTATCCTGTTTGAAAGAAAGCAAGACCGAAGTGCCCCCAGATTCAACGACGAGAGCGCCGCCATTTTGAAAACCGTCACCTTTTAAGTCCATTTTAATACCCATGGCACGACTCTAATGTATTTAGAAATCATATTTATTTAATTTATTATGTCATAATGACAAGTGTCCAATAGTTATTTATGTTTATGACACTGCACTGGCACCTTTGTATAAACATCCTTTTGCTGCTTGCTGAATAACCCCGCCACTAATCCTACATAACCAAATTTCCTGAAAAAAAAAATTAACTTAGGTATTAGATATTGGTATTTGATTTTGAAAAGTTCCGTTCGAAATTTGGTTCGAAAGGATCTTTCAGGCCTTTGCATAGTAAACCTCATATAAAGACCCGAATATATCATTTGGAAAGGATCTTTGGGTTATGATCGGCTTTCTGGCCTTTATACGAAGTTTAACATGGAAAGGCTTAAACTCCGAGGATATCCGTTGATATCAAATTTTTAATTCCAAACCTGAATCCCAATGCCTTATATGTATTTCGTTTATTGTCCAGGAAAATATCCCCCTTGAAATAACCGCCAGATATGAAGTCATCCAGACCGATGTCATCCATTCCGACACCAATAAGCCGAACACCGCTAAAAATATCATTATTTTAAGTGTCTAGCATCTGATTTAATCTCATCCCTATTTTGGTTGAATTTGCCCTTATATTTTTGGTCTAATTTATCCCTGTATGAAACTAACCCAAATTTTTAAAAAATCCTAATCAAACCTAAAATAAGTTAACTTTAAAAATTTTACATTATTTTCATAACAGTAGACCAAAAATAGGGGGGGGGGGTAAATAGAGCCAAAATCAAAATAGGAATAAATTCAACTTAAGTCCATTATCAATTATAAACTATCTATTCTATTTGCATCAAATAGGTAGGCCATTTATACAGATACATACTTACTTTGTGTTTAATACAGTAGAAATTAATGAGATTTCTTTGGCCGAATGTCGACAAAAAAGGCATCCAAATCTTCGGAAAAAAATGATGACTGTCTTCTGATTAGACCAAACACTTGATAATTTGACCTCCTACATAAATACATATAAATACCGTCAAATTAAATGGAAAAATTTAGAGGTCAAGTTCATTAAAATTGACTTTTTACGATTGTGTAAATATAGTTCTTGCTTTTTAATGAGGTATATAGGTACTCGTTAAAGGTAGAACAAAGTACCTATGCCTAAGCTCAAACTAATTTATTGAGAGACTTTGGTATTTAAGAAAATTAGGGTACTTAACAATTACACCTACATTCTACATAGTGTACCTATAATACTCCGCAATATATACCTAATTGAAATTTCAGATCAAAAATAAAAATAATCTGTAATTTTGGTTTCGGTTTCAAGTTTCAAGTGCCTACCAAAATTCAATTTAGGGTCAAGAATTTCAAGACTATGTTTAGAATTTATAATGCATATTTGCAAGTGTAAATGGATTTTTTTCAAAAACTAAAATGATTACGAGATCAAAATATGGGAACTTTATATCGATATTTTACCTTACTTAGGTACACTTAGGTACCCTACGATACTTCTATATTGACTTACTTCCATGTCAGGGACCCTTTTCACAAGAGTCTCTCCGATTTTGTCAGCCTCCATTTTCTTAAAATCCAAATAATAACCAAGAAAATCCAAATTTAAATGGAGATTTTATCGAATAATAATTTACTGTATTATTTCTGATCTCGATTGAGAGGAAATGATAATTTGGGTAAATTTACTCAAGATAATTGAATTATAATTTGTGCTATCATAACAGTACAAGTAGGGTACTATAATAAATTGTTTATTGTGGCCCACGAGACGAGGTCTAATAGGCTTATAAGTATGTAGAGCAACAGTTTGCAATTTGGTTTTGCTCGGAAATTCTCGAATCGGATCGAAAAAATTGTCATCTATTCTATTACAAGTATCTATACTATAGTATCTGTACTATAAAACCTTAAGTATGTTATATAAAAAGCATCCACTTGAAAGTAGGGTAGGTACTTGGAAATATTTCAAAATATTTTCCAGCTAATAAGTATATTAAATTGTACTGGAATTGTGCACATGAGCCTGGAGTCTTATAATATTCCATTTGTGTAAAAAACCGAAAAAATTACCCGCGATATTTTTCTATATTTCTTACCTTATGGTCGACTCCTGACTAATACTACAGATACTCTAGTTAGGGCAGGGGTAAATTAGAGATAATTCTGAATTTTTTTAATATCTAAACCTAGAGATACCCAAGGGATATAAAAGTTATTCTAATATTTAAACCCCTTGGAGATACCTAAGATATTCTACTACAAATAGACATCTATTTCTTCGAAAAATATTTCCAAACTATCCCTAAACTCCCCCTACTTATAGTACTAGCACTTTATGAATAATTTCGAGCTATAAAAGTTTAAAAACTAAACCGAAGGCTGCCAGTGAACCTGAACGAAAAAAATCTCGCACTATTTATTCACACCATTTATTTCATTTAATTATACTTACATGAATTTTAACAATAAATTTACAATTCACTTTTATTTCCAATATATAAGCTATAGACCTACTATACCCTACATAAGGCCTTGAAATCGTAAATTTGAATAACTTTTAAGTTTTAGAATTTTGCAAAAATTTATAAATTACACTCTGGTTTACGAGTATATGTCAGTCTCGATTATTTCTAGAAATGAATAATGGGTGATTTTTAATTCTAATAATAGGTATGGTTTAATTGAATCACGACAAAAAAATTAAATTTTAAATTGCTATACCTATACTGGTATAGAAATAGCTCGATGATCTTGACAGAGATTTAGACTTGAATTAGATAATAATAATATTATAATAATGATATGAAATTAAGATCAGATTGTGTGTTACATCGAGGCGAGTTTAATCGCAAAAATCTAAAGCCAACGCCTTGGAGGTTTTGAACAAGATTAGTATTTTATTGCATTTACATTTACTATTACATATTTTTTATCAAAAAAAGGATCTTTAAACTTGTAATAATAAACTTGTAAAAGTATCTCTACTAAAAATAGAATTAGAGATGTAATAATTCAGATTTCAGAGCTGATTTTTGCAAAAAAAAAAAGTTTTTTAGCATTAACTTAAGCTAATAAAGGTTATTATAATTACTATTACTATAATAAGTAGTTATCAAATTAAAAAAGTCGGATTAAAAAGGCCAAAAAAAGTATCTTTTAAAATTAATAAGTCAAAAAAGTTAGCCCTGAAAAAACAGCGGCCAGAAAGCTCAGCGAATATTTTCAAAAATGCTTTCGTACTTTTCGTTATATTTTGGGCCATTTTGTACTATTTTCGGCCACTTTGGACATTTTGGGCACCTAATTCTGGTCTCTTTAAATTATCTTATTAGTATCTATGCCCATATTTCTCAACATATGTCAATTTGACTATAATAGGTATTTCTAGGGAGTAGTAGATGGTACGAGTATTTCAAGTTTTTTTAGTTTAAATGTTTAAATGTTCAATTTTCTGGTAATCAAAAATCTTTCAGAAAAATCGAATTTTCCGCTTCTAATAAGTCGATTTTTCCTCTAACACACTAAAAATGCAAAAAATCTTGCAAAAATTAGCTAAATTGTCGGGTATTTAGGCGATTTTAGCAAAAATTTGGCCCTTTTTTTGCAATTTATTATGTGCCTACCTACTTTAATCTAGTCAAAAATTTTGAGTATTTTCTTGTATTGTAAGGAACTTTCATTTCAGTTAACCAAAATCGGAGCCTGAGATCTACAGGTCTGAAATTTTGAGAAAAGTTGACCTAAAAATGGAAGTTGACCTAAAAATAGAAGATTTGCTCGTATTTCTAACTATAAAGTGATAAAGATCAGAAAATAGCTAGTCTCATTTTCTACCTGGTCCTCCGTATCACAATCACAAAAATATTTCGTCGTGAGTGATTATGATAATTTTAATTTTAATTTGAAAATTTTGAGAGCAAGGACTTCACGAAAAATTTTAATTTTTAGGGGTAAATTTTGATCATCATATCTGTACCTTTAATTTATAGAGATTTGATCAGATTTGATCAAGATTTTAAACAATAATGGTAAATAATACCTTATACATACTCTTATCAGAATTTCTGAAAATTTTCTGAAAACTTGAAAGATTTAGCCAAATTTTGAAAAAAATTTCAAAAAATCTTGCAAAAATTTTTTTTGTGATGTAAAATTTGATTATTGTTAAATTCCAAAATTTTTTCTAAAGGTAATTTTTGACCATAATTTCAGTTTATACCTATATACAATTAATCTCATTTCTAGATTATTTTTTGCTGATCTTTATACATAAAAATTGCATAATACTATTTAATATTATATTTATTATTATGACTCTATCACATGCAAATCCAAATGAGGATTTGCAAAAAAAAAAATCCATTTCAACTTCTACTTTCTTAATTTCAAGCCTGATTTGATGTCTTTTATATCCTTTGAATAAACTCCCTATTCAGTCATGTAGGTACAGTTAAGCGAGTATTATGTATTTTAATGACTAGAGAACTATAAAATAGCCATTGAGCTTCATTAGTCTACATAAATAAAATGTAATCGATTAAATCTTATGACTATTTTAGGACTAATAAATTATAACCCTTTAACTATGGGAAGTAATCCATACCATACTTAAAATCCTGTCATGTAATTCCTATCATGTAATCCACTGACTGAAAAGGGAAATAAATGTCAAATCTAATCTAAATGAACAAAATAGGGGGAAAAAATCGATCAAGATAGGAAATCTCCTGTTAAATCTCGGTTAATCAAACAAAAACAAAATCATTTTTTTTGAATATAGACTTCCTAATTAAATGAAATTAAAAGTGAGAAACCGTCGATAAAGCTCGAGTTCATAACTAAAATTTGGTGTTTTTATGGCTATAAATAATTTTTAGCTAATTAATATGCAAATTTTTTGAAATTGTATTCCAGGTTTTATGTATAAACTTGAAGTATTTAAGGGTAGTTTAGGGTTAGTTCGATAAGATTTTTGAAATTTTGAGGATGTACTTTGAGGATTTTGAGCTAAATTCGTTATAAAATATCTTGCCTATCTCATAAAAATTTCGGATCAAATTTCAGAGTACCCTATAGCTTGTCCAGCCTAAAACAGACTGTCCAAATTTCAAAAATTTTACCAAACTATACCTAATCTACCCCTAGAATTCAGTAGTCCACCCACTTTTTTAGTGATTTCTAACTTGAACTCGATGATTTGCATACATATTTCAATTTTTTCTTAAAGATTTTTTCAAAAAATCGGAAATTTTAGCTAAAAATTGATGACAGAACTGTCAGAATAGCCCTCTTTTTCTTATAGATACAGTACTGATATACAGTACTGATACGATATATAGGTAAATGCAATCATACTGATACTTAATAATAATAATTAGGTATTATCAGTTGGTATTAAATAACAAATTTTGCAAATGCTCCCTACTACTACAGATAGTCTCGTAAGGAAGTTTCAAAGTTTTTGCAAATTCGATTGACAAATATGACTTTTTTCTGAGAGAGAAAATAATTAGCAGCCCCCGCGTAATCGTAATTAAAAATTGTCAGGTCATTTTTGCAATATAAGGATACAAAATAAAATACATATTTTAATCCATTTATACCATACATATCTATAGTACTAGTACATAGTACTTAAGCTTAGTAACAATATATGGGTGAAGATTAACGATAAAAAAGAGGTTAGTTAAACTCACTTTGCCAATTTTTGTTTTAATTTTAATAGGGGTTTGTTTTTAAGTGATGGGAAACAAAGTAGGTACTATTATAAGGAAATGGTTTATATACAAAGTAGTTTGTAAAATATTAATTATTATCATTAACCTAACCTTTAAACTGTTTGGTTCATCAATAATACATACAATTATTTACAGTATCTATTATACATAGATAGATAGTAGGAAGTTTTAATTATTTATAAAAATTTCATTGATTGAGTAATTTACACCAGATATTCCCTTACCCACTATCCTAGTTTGTAAATATTTCGAAATATTCAAAACTTTTAGATTTACCTACTATCGGTATTGTAAAGAATTAAAATTCGTAAATATACAAAATGTTTAGGGATGGGGATAGAATGAATATTTTTAGAAGGCCAAGCTGAATTTTTAGTTAAATTATCTACTTTCCTTAATCATCTTAATACCTGCTGTATTGAAATAATTATAATCCCGTTTTTTGTATAAGTACTATACGCATACGTAAATATTTGCAAATACCTACAGATACTTGCAAATATTTAAGTATATTACGGATAAAAGTGAGAATACTTAGGTATCTACCTAATTGCAATTTAGACAGGTACAATTGATTTGATATTGAAATGTCTTGAAAGTAATTTGGAAATAAGTAGGTATAATTATATAAATGGTAAGTATCTAATAGTCTAATCTGATAAGTTAATAATGCTTACTTATAAATCAAAAAAATATGACATTTTGAATGGATATATTCGGCTTTCAGGCTTTTTAATCATTATAATCGGAAGATACCCTTAATGACCAATTTAACGATAAGTACCCTACCTATTTATATATAATGTAATTTTTGCATTTGAATTCTATACTGTAGCTAAAATGTATGAATTATGATATGAGACTAAATTTTTTATTAAATTTTGCAAAAAAGTTAACTTAATAACAGTAGTAGTTAGGTCATTTAGCTTTATTCTAGCTTTTCTGGAAATCTCAGACCTCTAGGTCAACATTTAAATATCAAAATTTTATCCAAATTTATTTTATTTCTACATATAATTTCTACTGATACTCTTGACTATGTTATTTCCTATTACCTACTTAAGTATTGGATACAATTGCAAACTTTACTAAAAAATTCTCAAAAATATATAAGTACCTACTTATACAAAAAGTACCTGCCTACCGATACTAAGGTATTAATTATAGTCATAAAGTCAGTGGAAATGTAATCTCTATACCCAAACCATGATAGAATTTCTAAATTTTAAAAATTTTCAATCAAAATTCGCTTTGGATGTTTAAATAAAGAATTTCGCAAAATATGATTTTATATCAGCATCAGAAAAGCCCTTGAAAATCCTGTTTATTTACACATTTACATATAGGTACTGAAATCTAGGTAGGTACTTGATAAAAATTTATATAAACACTTTCAATTTCAATACCAAAAAATCAAGATCATTAATCTTAACATAACGTACTCGTAATGTAAGTGCAATTAACTGAGGGTTAATGTCAAAATAAATTACACAAATTTGATTTTATTTACCTTAAGATATTTCAGATTACTTACAGATTCAAATCTTGTACATATTATTTACTTAGGTACTTACATTTAGGTGTTATCTAATCCATATTTTTGTGTAATCATATTTGTAATTTGTAAATAAAAACATTTTTCGACTTCCGTTACTTATTTAGGTACTTGTGTCTTTTCGCTTTTTAAAGTTCATGAAATCTCAAAATAGTATGTACCCTATCTATATAATGTAGATAGGTATTTTTATGGCCAAATAGTCTGAGAATGAGGGAAATGGGCAAATAATTTCAACTAGAACATAGTTCAGATTAAAATGTGTAAAAAAATGTACATAATTTTATCTCTTTCTTAAAAAACAAGAGTTACAATTACAATTACAATATTTAACTATCTATCTGTACTATAGTAGGTATATGGTATTACTATGTAGTGTATATAGGGCGTAGATAAAAATCATCAAAATTTATATGAATGAAATGAAATGAACACTTTTTCTTTCTAAATCTACAGGTAAGTAAATAAAATACACTTTTACACACTTTTATGGTAAAGTATGAGAGATAGTTATAAGAGGGGTTCAATTCTTATCGTAAAATTTTAAGAAATTCCATTCAAGTTTGAAGTTTGCAAACTATCATAAAGAATTTGAGCAACATTTTCGAAAGTTTTGAACTGCTTTCAGATGACCTAAAAGTTTAAAATTTTCAAGGATTTGTCTTAAAAATCGAAAATATTTTCGAATTTCAGTCAAAATTAACAATATGTAAGTGAATTTTTAGGATTTTTTTCAAAATTTGTCCAAAAATGTTCTCTTTATTTCAAAATTTTGGCAATGTCTTTCTAAAATTATTTGTAAAATTGCCAAGTTAAGATGAGTCAAGTTTGCAGGTTTTCTCATAAAGTATCTGGACAAAATTTTGAAATTTTTTGAAATACATAATACATGCTTTCAGATGGCATAAAATTTTCGAGTATTTGTCTTAAAAATCGAAAGTATTTTTGAATTTCAGTCAAAATTGGTATTATGAATTATGAATATGAATTTTTACGGTTTTTGTCAAAATTTGTCCAAAAATATTCCTTTATTTCAGAATTTTATCAAAATCTGTTGGAAATGTGCGAATTTCGAACAAAAGTTTTTAGAATTTTGGAAAGATTTTGTCAAAATCACTTGGTCATCTGAAAATAGTTCAAAAATTTCCACAAAAGTCAAGTTTGTAGGCTTTCAAAATAGGCAAAAATTTTGATTTTTGCAGATTTATGAACTAAATGACCAAGTGCAAAATAGCCATGAGCTCCCTTTTCTCAACTATTGCACATTATAATTAAATTAACTACACATATGCACAGATATAGCTGGCCGACACCTTTCTAGTGTAATAAACTAATATTTTTATATTTTTATCTAAACTCCCATAAGTCTCATTATTATTATTATTCTCTATACTACTGATATAGAGCTGAAGATTCCTTGAGAAACCCCTTTAAACTGTAATGTTACTTACTGATATGCTTATAATTTTTATAATTTTTGAAATAAATCGAATTATCTAGGGTTTTGAGGGGATGATCCGAAAAAAATGGTATAAAAGCACCCAAAGGTGCTTTGAAAATGCCATTTCTTACTTTAACTTACAAATTCTAAGTACCTAGTTAATTTTTTCAATTAAAATGGGGATTTCTAATAAGGTTCGATAATAAGAATAAGTTTTTGAGTTGAATATTTTTTAAGTTTTTTTAATTTATAGTCGGTGATAGGTTATTTGCTATTTGGAATTGTGGTGTCTATTTATGGCCAACACCATCATGGACATCCTTATCATGGACATGGGCACCATGGGTTAGTTTATAAAAAAATTGGGGTTTTTAGACTTGGTCTCGTTAGCGGTATTTTATCTTTAGTTTTACAGGTAAATTGTAACTAATTAAATTGAAATTATAGTCATTACCCGTATCATAATATTCATCATCATCATGGGGGTCATTATCCAGTTAAGCCTGTCGCAGCCAAAGTCGTGGTTCCGGCTGTAAAAACCGTCGTCGATTACGATGCTGTAAGTATCTAGCATTTTCAAAGGATATATATTCAGCTTAGAGGCCTTTAAGGCTCATATTAAGGGCCAGAAAGTCCATTATAACCCAAAGATATTCTTTAAAAACCTTTAAAACGCTATCTACCTATATAAGTATTTCAAAAACCGAAAAGATTTAGATAATTCAATACGAAAACTATCCAAAAACTAAGCATTTGATCATATAAATAGGTGTGAAATTCTTATATCGGTTGGTTTATACATATTAGGATCCTTCTCGATCTCTTATGCTAGTACCATCCCTATAACGTTCAAATTATGCAAATTTTTGCAAATTTTTTGCAAAAATTACCTTTAAATATCCTTGAAATTGAAATATTTGCAAAATTTCGGGAAATTTTGAGAAAAATTAAAAGTAGAATCCATTTTGAAACTAACTAAATAACTAACTAGGTACTTAAGATTAGTAGTTAGGTACTTATATAATCTAATAATCTAATTTTTTGTAACTTTTTTCAAGTATCCACAATACAGCTTTGCTTATGGAGGTACACAAATTTATAAAAATTTATATTACACTCTATGTATTATAAGAATGCATTTAACTCTCCTAATTTTTTTTAGTAAATGACCATTTAAGTGGAGATGTCAAGTCACAACACGGTAAATTTTTTAAAAAATTTAATTTTTGATCTTGTTCAATTCATATATAATTGATATTTTTCCAGAAACCAGAGAAGGAGATGTTGTAAAGGGACAATATTCTCTTGTAGAAAGTGATGGAAGCATCAGAACTGTAACTTACACAGCAGGTAACTTCTGAGAATTCTGATTAAATTTCTAATTCCTAACTTTTTTAAATTCTCTCCAAAGATCCAATTAATGGTTTTAATGGTATGATAAATTAATTTTAAAAAAGGTCTCACTTATATAATTGCATGCATTAGGACTCTTATTTAATAAAAAAGCTTTATTTTTTTACCCTCGAAATGTATTTGTATAGCTGTTGTCGACCGTTCAGCTCCAACTGGTAAGATTCAAAGATTCTGTGATTTTGAAAATTCAATTTTCACAAAACCTGGATTTTTTTATTGAAAATTCCAGTTCATGCCGTAGCTCCAGTCGCAAAAGTTGTAGCAGCCCCTGTAGTTAAAGTAGCACATGCTCCAGTATATCATGGACATCACGGACATCATGGACACCACCCTTACCATGGTATGAGAAAAATAAGCAAAAAAAAGAGACATTCTTGTCATGTCTCTTATAAGTTCAATTATTCAAATTCAAGAAATTGGGTTATTTTTTGATATATACTCGTATTTTATCTGAACTTTCAGGACATCATGACGGACATCATGCTTACTACTCTCAATATGAACCAAAAATTGTCAAAGCCCCAGCTAAAGTAATCAAAGCTGCTCCAGCTACACCTGTAATTAAAGCAGTTTCTGCTCCAGGTTAGAAATCAATAGGGTATATTTGTATCGGGACTGTTAAAAAAATTGAAGTTTTGATGCCTGTTTTCCGATGAACCATTTTGACCTGAAATGTTTGTTATTTTTTTCTATTATCTATACTGTATAATCTAGAGATATCCAAGATATCCTCTTTCAAATAGGTCAAAAATAACACAGGTTTACCTGAAACTGGCACCCCTCCGAAAAATTTTCCGAAATTCTGAATTATTCTTATCGTTAATCCAAAATTTTCTCAATATTTCATTTTTATTTCAATTTCAGCTCATAACTATCTCCATGCCCAATACCCTCCTCATCACATAAGCGAGTACTATCCAAATCATCATCAACAAGTTGCTGCCACTCAACTACATCCAGCTGGTAATCTCAAACCCATCATGTCATTTTAACTACAATTTCTCAAATTTTCTGAAATTTTTAAAAGGTCACTACGCACCATATGCAGCTACTCATTCATTAGGTATTTAATATGATTACTTTTATTTCCTCACTTATCTACGCCAAAAATCCTAACTAAGGGTTTCTAAGTTCAAGTCTTTTTGCCTGTCTTATGATTATATCTATAAATTTATTTTTTAACGATGATTCTAGGAGTATATGCTGATGCCAGAGGACATGGTCAGAATAAATTCACCCATTCCCATGGGGTAACGCACTACAGTCCTCATGGAGTCGCGTCAGAACAGCAGCAATATATTTACAACAATTACAATAATTATCCAGCAGCCCATCACCACGGTCATCATGGTCGTTTTATCGCAAGTCAACCCGAATACTAGACCCTTAAAATTCCCTTTTTTACCAATTAAGGCTACCCTCTCCTAATTTAAACTTTAAACTCATTAAAAACTTAAAAAGCTCTCTAATTCTAATAGATAGGTTAAATATTTAAGGTAGATAAAAATGCATTCTTTAAGGTACAATTTTTTTTTACAAAAAAAAAACTTTTCCTTTCATTTATGGTAATTTTTTTGACTATAATTTAAAGGTGTCTAGTGCCAATATTCTAATCCTATACCAAATTCTCAACTATCCTTGATCCTTGACTTTAACCAAATCCTAACTTTCATTTCATATTTCAACAGACCATAATATATACCTAGTATTATATAACTTATAGATAGCTTTAATATATTTTCAATTTTAAATAAGGTATTAAAATATCTCAACTTTTGCTCTATTTCCCATATAAGACCATATGACCAATTTAAGACCTTATAAAAACATAACTACCCAGATATGTAGGTATCATTTTTAAGAATTAAATTATTTATACATTGTACCTAACCTACTATAGACTATTATTGCATTACACAGCACGCAACTCGTGCTTTGCAAAAAAAATAATATTTCTTTACTTTTTAACTATTTCATTATTATTGTAGGCTTCAAAAAGTGCAATAATTTCAATTTCTTTATCTCCTTAATCTTTTCCTTTTACATATACCTACATATTTTTATATTGCACAGGTATTAAGCATACCTACCTATATAGAACTTTTAATTTCATTTAAATTCTATCAAATTTTTCTCATCCTACCCTTATAACTTATACTATCCCTTTACTTGTGATTCTAAATTGAAACCTAGTTTACTAGCTAGTTAGGTAATCATTCAGTGTTTATTTTATAAAAATTCTTGAATCATAATCATGTCTCATTTGACTTACTTTCTATAATTATAATTTAAGGATCTAGTTTAGTCAGTTTCTAAAAACATTTTTCTAACTTTTTTAAAGGTCCTTTAAAATACTTTTATACGAGTATTGTAAGATTCTTAAGCTTTTTAGGCTTAGATAATTAAATCTTAAAAGACAAAACTTTCATTTCAAAGGTGCCATCGTCTAATTTAATTAGATTTATAAAACTACCTTCTAAAAATATAATATTTTTTAAAACTCTGACTCGACCTTACTCATGCTTAACTTTTTGATCATTTATTTCTCTCCTATTCCTATATAAACTACCTATCCTATAATCCTAATCTCTAACTTACGTGACTTTTTGTCTTTTTTTTATATAATTTTTTATGCTCTCTAGTCTTTTTTTAATAATAAATAATAGTTAATGTTCTCAACCATATATTTCTATTAAGTCATAAAAATCTTTATCTTTATCATTATTAATATTACCTATTAATTATGATTTTATGTATAATTTAGGTTAGTAACCCTTAATTATTCTTCCTTTTTTTATAGCTTTATTTATTTTAATTGATAATTTTTCTGTCTAATCTTTTGCAAAATATTTATCTAAAGCTATATGAAACTTTCCCCTTTATTTCTCTAATAACTTGAAAAATTATTGTGCAAAAATGAAATGATATTCTCAACTTTCTGTTACTTTACTTGGCTGTCTTCTAGCTCTAAATCAGTATAATATGTATTAGTATTGGATTTTTATGTAAATAAGCAACTTTTAAAAATACTTATCTCAAGGGAAATCGAGGTTTTATATTTTTTTATAACTATATGTATAAAGTAATTATTGAAAAAAAAGTTCGCCAGACCAGCCCAGAGCCAGTTTATGAAGATTGCAGAGATTAGTAAAAGTTAATAAGCTTAGGATTAGACTTAATTTACATAAATTATGAAAGTGACTTTTGATTTTGATATTATTATTACTCATAAATAAATAGAATATTTTAATATAACCTATTCGTATTCAATCATTAGCTAAAAATGTAGAAGTTTTATATATATTTCATCTATTTTTTATGATATTTCATCTAAATGTATATTATGTAACTAGATAATAACTTTTAAAGAATAATAAAATAAACTAGCAAAATAATGTTTTTTTTATAAAAAATTAATTTAAAAAAATATATTGTTACGGAATGCAATGATTAATGATAAATGATAAATGCTCAAAATGAACATAATATTTATTTTATCATTCGTTTTTAAAATGCAGTTGTATAAGTAGAGTAGGTAAGTAAAATCATGAGTAGAATGGTAAAATAGACTTTTACTTAATTGAGCAAACATTGATTAAATTACATAAGAGAGCTTGGGATCCTAATTCATAGGCTAAATGCTTGAATCTTTAGATTATATTTTGTAGGTATTGTAGGTATTTTGTAGGTATGCTATGAAAATGAATAAAATCTAAACTAACAGTTACTACTGAACCTGATAATTAATTCTAAAAGGCTGAACATGAGTTAAAATTAAGTCATAAAATAATCACAGAATCGTGACGTGACATAAGACATAAGGTATATTGGAGAATTAGGTATTTAAGCTGACCTAAAGTGATGAGAGCACTGAACTTCCGTTATATTAAAATTCGGATCTGCCATTCGATTCGCTGTTATGCAGTAATAACAGTAGGCTAAAAAAATAATTTAATTCATTTAATTTGCTATTCATTTCAAGTAAAAATTGCAAATCTTTACCATGTTTTCCGACTTTTTTTGGAATAATAGCATCTTCATTACAATGACAGCACTTGGTAACGATGCTTTCTCTAGTAGACGATGTGATTGAAGTTGATAATTGATTAATTTGTTGCTGTTGCTGTTGTTCTGAGGTCGATGTACTGCCTCTCCAATTTCTTAAATATCCTTTTATCCGATGAACATTAATCAAAGGAATAACAATCATCAAAAAATCCTATAAATAATTCATCAAAAATATTACAAATGGACGTAATATAGGCCTTATATAATTAGGTAGCTATTTATAAAATACTTACTGCAAACTGATGCCAAAGTAATTCACGAACATGATACGAGTATCCAATTGAAGGATGCAGTCTCTTATAAGCGGATATGATTCGAAGGTTACAAAGTCTTAATGAAAGTGTTGGATAGCGATTGGTAACGAGGAATAGGCAAAAATTAATAATTTGACAAGCTCTGAGGATATCTTCGGGCCATTTTAATGCAGTGTCAAGCTTTAAGTATTTAGCAGTCTTCTTAAACTACAAAATAAAATAAAATACATTTACATACTTTTTATCATTTACAATATGTAAATGTAAATATGTATCATTTACAATATATGGAATGATAGCCTCGACTAGAAAAAGTGTCCTCAGTTTGGCTCTATTGTCCTCGAACTTGACCCCAAGTAGTTTTTGTCCTAAAAGTAAAATAAATTATTAAGAAAATATTCACAATTTTTCTAAATGTTCGTAATTTGCAAAATACTTACCAACAGTACAATGGCGTCTATAAGTAGTATACTTCCAAATAATGAATTTTAAAATGACATCAAATTCTGATGAATATCTTGACATGTATTGGTCCAGCTAAAATATACATATCAAAATAACCCAAGTTTAATAATAGGATTCGAATATTGAGTATAGTATTTCATCTCTGAAAAATATGCATAAATTTTCAATTTAACAATGTGCCATGCCTATCATTTAGGCCAAAGTTAAGTTATTCAGAGCTAAAATGAAATAAAAGATAAAACCTTAAAATTAAATTTCTTAAAAAGATTATCTGATTTACTTTCTACTGGATAAATAATAATATCCAGTATGTAAAATTGTTAAATTTTAACTAGAATAATTTAGTATGTGAATATGTAAAGGTCAAGGTCAAAATTAGGTTATTCAGAACTAAATTAAGGTAAGATTATAATTATAATAAATAATAAAGTAAATAAAGCGGCTTACACTTAATTTGGTGGCGACTTTGTTCAACAATCCTCTAATTAACTTGAAAAACTCGTCGTCCAGAGTGATGGCATCCAGCTGTATGACCCTGGACACAAAGTCCATCTTTGTCGTCAACTGTCAGGGTCAGGGCCCAAGCAATCGTCACAAATAAGTAAAAAAAAAAAGTGTCAATTTATTTTATTTCCAAAGCCAAAAACCAAAAACCAAAAATAAAAATTATTTTCAAAAATTCTAAACTTATTCTAAAGCTAAAGTATAAATATTAGTCTAAATGCAGGAAAGGCGCTTCAGTATAAATCATACACAGTTTTAGAAAAAATTAAAAATATTTTGGGCCACTTTTTGTTAATTTTGTCCAGATTTTTATATTTTGGTCAATTAATTGGGTGTCCAGTGGAGTGGCCAAGTGATGGACAAGGCGATGTTACTTGACACGAGGCTGGAACTGGGTGAATTGGTCAAGAGGAGGGCCGAGATTGCGGTAAGTAGCCTCAAAATTTAGAAAATGCCCATACATTACATACTAGGTATAACGCGTACGGTACTATACTGGCGCTGCGCTGGCATGTGTACTGGTCATTTGCATTGACATTGACAAATGACATGCTAATGACCGAGACCATTAATAATAATTTTGATGATTTCCAGGACACTTTGGCCAACTTGGAGAGACAAATCTATGCTTTTGAAGGATCCTATTTAGAAGGTAGTTTCATTTTTTTAATACATATTTTGGTAATTTGATTTGATGCTCTTTTTGTTGACGGTGCGAAGATACACAATTGTACGGCAATATTATAAGAGGGTAAGTTTGACAGTATTATGTTAAATATAATTATTAGCTAATTATAACATGTAAAATGTAAATTTGATTTTGTTTAGATGGGATCGTTATATCGGTGGTCAGGCCGGGACGAAGCCATCAGCGAGTGCCAATAAAAGTGACAAGAGAAACCGTAAATTCAAAGAGGCAGAGAGATTATTTTCAAAGTCATCTATAACATCAACGGCTGCTGTTCAAGGTATCGATAGTGCAATTGATCGTAATAGTGAGGAATCAGCTGCTGAGTCTGCTCAAGGTGAAATGAGTGAAATTGAAGAGAATCATATTGGTGGTACAAGTGGGAATGTGTCAGCGGCTTCACATCAATCTTCATCACATCATCATCATCACCATTCACACAAGCATCATAACCATTCACATCACAGCAAAACTTCATCTTCAAGCTCTTACGATGCTCTGTCAAAGAACTCACACAGAATCAAAAAGAGTAACAAAAAATCTAAAAATAAATAAACCCATAAATACCTAACTAAAGTAAAGTCTAGGCTACCGTGACCGTGTAGTGTGTGTATTAAAAATTTAAATTAAGAAAGATTTTGAGAAACTCAAATGTCAAAACAGTTATGTAGAATCCTTGATTTTCAGAATTCAATTCAATATAATTTTACATAATATTCATTTTTACATTAATATCGATTTTGTGATTTATTACCTGATTTGGACCTTTAATTTTAGAGGAATTTTAACTACTACCCTACATAGTTTGGTTTTTATCAAAAACTTAAAAGAACGATCATGATAGAATGATTTGTAAATATTTTATTTTAACTTTTTTTAAGCATATTTTACTTTTTAAATTATTAATTTACGCTACGCATAGTTTTAAAGGTTTAAGTTTTTTATTCAAACTGCTGGCAGTTTCATTTCATAAGCAAGTGAAGTGAAAGAGAATTTTTTGAAATCTAAATTATTTTAATACACTTTTACAAAGTTAAAGGTAGCCTAGACAGAGACAGAACAATGTCTAAAAATCTAATGCACTTTTTTTTAGAATATACAAGAAATTTTATATAAATTATTTATAAAACATAATTTTCAGTATTTAAGTAATGAATAATGAATATACGAATACTATTAATATACTATTTAAATTTTTTTATATATTATTGAAAAATAATAGACTGATTTTTGATAATGCGATTAATCTCAAAATTACTTAAATTAATTATTTGTCTAGAACTGTAATTTTATAAATTATCTTTTTTTGTATTAATATTTGATTACCTATTGTAAAAAAAATTGTAAAAATTAAAATAAAGTTATTTATTTGATACCTACATTTTTTTGAAAATTAACTAAATTGATTTTTATTTATTTAGCATAAGCATCAAACTAACGATAACATTCCTAATAGGTAGATAAATAAATATTCGTAATTGTATTGTAATTAATAATTATGTAGATCATTCTTCGATTTCGTAAAAGCATAGAATAATTGAAATGCATGGATAATTAAATTCAGATTGACTAGTTATTAGAAATTATAAAAAGAAAATTAATATAATCCTACATAAAAGGGTCTTTCTGTGAGAAAAATCTAATTCTGTTCTCAAACATTGAAAAATTTAGGCTAAAATCTGGATTTTCAGGGCTGAATTAAATAGATAGACCATATAGGTAATTAAATCATTAATCATAAAAGAACAGAAGTAAAGTAAAGATTACTGATATTCTAGGTATCACAGAATTATAAAGATATTTGATTGACTTATTAATATTTATCATGAGTCTTGAGCGATTAAGTTGGATTAAACTTAACTATTTTATACTTAAATCATTATCATCGTTATCAGTTACAGAAGATAATCGACGTGACCTTATTCTTGACGATGAGGACGACTGACTTGCACCTCCGCTAGTAGAGGAAGCAAAAACTTCTGCTAATCTTCTTTGTGACAGAACTTTTGCCTGAGGAAAGAAAGAAAATTAAAGGTTCTCATTTGATAACCAAAATTTTAAAATTAATTGTAGTTAAAATATTAGTACCTCTTTTTTGTTGGCTAATAAAAATGCTAGTAGATAGAAAATAACCGGAATGATAGCGATAGACCCGAGAGCGATATGTAAATAGACTTCCGATTTTCGATCTGGAATGTACAAATATTATCAAATATCAAATCAATTTATAATTATAGGAGATTATAGGATAGAAAATAGAAGGTAAATATTTTGCGTATTTGATTAATATGAGTAATAGATTTGGGAAATTAAACGATCGAGGAGTTATAGTTATATAGGTAGGTTTATGTATGTATGTATGCGTATGCGTACATGCTATTTTTATAATTATAAATTAAGTAATTTGTAATTAACCGGTGACCGGTACGATTATTGTGTATTTAATAATAATAAATGGTATTTGTATTGAGTCGGCGACCTAGTAGTAAAATTATAGTTGTTGAGTTACTTTTTCTTTTTGCATTTTTTTGTGGAACTTGATGGCTGAGGTGATTCTTGTACAAACATTTGTCCCTCTGAAATCTCCTGCTTTGTCGACTCATCCTGCTCACCTATGACCTTTTCAGCATTTAAGAAAAACATTAAATCTCGACTAGTTTCTTCTAGCTCTGCAATTTCTGCCATTTTCTTTGTCTTGTACTCTTCAAACTCTTTCTCAACTTCTTTGGATTTTAAGAGATTATTTTGAAAGCACTTGCATATCTCTTTTTCCTCTTCAAGATCGCTTAGAGCTTTGTTCAATTTTTTATTTAATTGTAATGAAGACTTTTCCGAACTAATCTTGTCCTTTTGTAGCATATCAACTTTTGACTCGAGCATAATCTTATCCATGGCCAATTGATCCACCTTAGTTTTCAAACCTTCAACTTGTTTCACCCAATCTTTTTGAACATCATCTAATTTGTCCTCAAAGTAAGCACGTTGAGCCTCAAGTTGTGTTGTAAGTAGGTATGAGAATTCTAATTGCATTGAGTCCACCTTCTCTTCAGACGTTTCTTCATTACAATTTGTATCAACCAAATTTGTTACACTTGACACTTCAACTAGTTTTCCATCAGTCTTACTTTGTAGAAGTCGATGGACGAAATTGTCACCGACATAATCCCAAACTCTTAAATTATCAGGTTGAATTGCATAACAATGTTGTGTTTCACAAAAATGCCTAAATTTAAAAAAAAATTATTAAGTTTTCTAATTTTAATTATCAAAAATATTGCTTTATACATATCGTTTGTCGTAAATAGAAAAAGATAAAACTTTACTTGAAAGCATGACCATGAATATAACGACCACATCCACAATGTCCACATATAAGACAAATCCAGACAGACTCTGTTGCTCCACAAACAGCACATTGGTTCTCTGCCTTCAGTTCAGGGGTTTGAAGAAAACGGCATACAGGACAGCTTACGTCACTTGATTGATAAATTATAAAAGTTAGTACATATATCATGTCGTAAAAAAAACAGAAATTAATTCATTAACATTATATTTGTTGCATTGCATTACCTCCATTTAGCTAAACAACCAGAGTGGAATGTATGATTACATAAAATCGTTAATATCCCGTCTACTGATTCATCCATTCTTTCCCTAATAAGAATTTGAAAAGGTTTTTTTTAGTGATTATAAAATAAATAGCTAATTCTTTATTTCGATGAACGAGATTTGATTTGAATTTGAAGCTAATAGATTTCTTTCTCGAAATGTAAATAAAATAGTAATAGTACTAGGTAATTGGAAAATTAACTTACAAACAAACAGGGCATATTGGAAGTTCAGTATGGCCTAAAATAAATATTGGCGATATGCAAGGTTTTCAATTTCAATTTCAAATTATTTTTGGATATTATATAAAAAGGGTACATTGAACTTTAGTTTACCTAAGAGAGGGAATCCAGCCCCATCACTTTCTCTTAAGGTTTCAACTTTTGCTACATATGCCAATTTGCAAACGTCATCTTCTATTGAATTATAATTTACACCGTGCATCGTTTTGTAGAATATATCTGCACCTTGCTAAGAATGTAAAAATGCATTAATCGTCACATTAGGTAGGTAATCAACAATAATTATCATTTCATTTTGACAATAGAATAGAATTTACCTGATTCTCAAATTTTAAGAGGACCATATATTTATTGGGAAGAGAATCTCGGATTATCTTAATGACTTCTAAAGAATCTTGAAATGGAGCCAAGTATTGTAATAGTTCTCGACAGTTTATGGTTGCAGGGACTGCGAGCATACAAATCATTTCACTTCTTTCATCCTTGTCTTCATCCAAAGACGTCCTTTCACTATTAAAAATATAGCATGATAATAACTAATAATAAGTTGATATAGAGTTGAATTAATAATAGTATTAATTTGTGCTATAAAAGGTAATTTTCATCTAACCATCAAAAACCATAATTCCTTACTTTTCTTTATAAAGATGAAGGATCCCTTGAGTTACTATAAAATTGAAAGATTAATAAATATAAAACGGTATGCACCACAACCATTGAATAAAAGTAGTATTTTTAATATATTTTTATTAAATACCCTCAACATATGGATTTCCAGAGAAGAAATTAACTTTTTTCGTATCACCTTCTTTAGTAACTGAAAAACACAAAATAATAAGATACAATTAAAAATCTCGTATCAATTCAATGTCAAAACTATAGACTTGCTAATTAATAAAGTAAGTCAAAGTCAACTATTTATATTAAAAAGATTATTTTACCATCTTCCTTAGTAAAAGTCTCGACAGACAAATCACGAACAACTCTCTTTCCTTTAACTTTCGAGTCTTCTGCAGTCTCCAACGTAAGTTCCCCTCGCCCATCTGAAGATTTATCCTTTTTTAATGAAGCCATTTTATTTTTATTTCTATATTTTGACGCTAAAAATTGAAAAAAAAAATAATCAGACAAAATATAAAAATATTTGGCACACAAACATTATTATAACCTGTCATACAATGATAGCTAATAGTTCGAGTTCAGTTAACTCCAAGGCTATTTTTTTATAAAGTAAGTCTGCGACCATTTAATTGAGCTCTGAAAAAGCAAATTTTGGTAACTCAACTCTACTTGAGTGTAAAAGTAAAAGTGATGCAAAAATTACGTTTCTCGGAGAATAGACTATACAAAGGCCAATGTAGAGGAAAACAACAGATTTGATAATAAATCAACAAACCTGTAAACGAAATTTTGGGTACGGGAGACTCTTTGGTGAGACCAATGACAACAACGCACAAGGAGATGTAGTTCTTGTCTTTCTCCTTATCCTCAGCAACCCCTGTTGTTCCCGGTGATCCTGGAGTGTCCATCCATGTAAATTTCTCTTTGACTTTGATGATACGTCTTCAAATTAAAATCTTTTTATGTAGATAGACAAATCCGAAATAAACCAAATATATTCGTATTTGACGAATTAATTGTTTCACCTTCACCAACTAGTTAACAAGTCTCCAAAGTACACCTACACCTACACCTACAAACTAAAAATTAAAATAATAAATGAATCGCAATTAGGAACCTTATACATATAGTACAATGAATTTGGATAGATAATTGAGGAGAACAAATGCAATAATTAGTTTAACAATGGTATTGGTCATTGCATTGGTCTGGCTAACTGTAATGTAACCTATGCCTCCATGGTAAATGGTAGCTGACCAGACCAACTCTATATCATTTTGTTAAAGTTAATTGCCAGTGCACAGTTCTTTAAGTCCTAAGTCCTAGCCCTAGTCTACGAGTCTAAAGTAATATACATTTTATTATTAGCCCGCACCCATTGAAAATGGGAAAAAAGGGCTATAGCGTTTGCCATGTCCGTCCGTCTGTCTGTCTG
>JAQIXA010001649.1:0-23021 GCA_034699045.1 Nanhermannia cf. coronata Gr-Ori-00579
GTTTTCACTGCCAGGTTTTCACCGCCAGGAACTCGACCGCCAGGATCTCACCGCCAGGGATCCGCGTGTTACCCTTTAAAAGTATCCTAAAATGTACGTAGATACTAATATCAAAATTTAAGGCTTACAATAAGCCTCGTTAATCAATATATTCTGTACAATAATCATAAAAATTAGAATTGAAATCTGAAAGAAATTATAAATAAGAATAAGTTTTAGACGAAATTTTAAACATTTTATAAATTTCTAATTTTGATGAGATTTTCAATATTAGAAAGTGTATGTATGAAATAGTCCATTTTTTCAAAATCTTGCACATTTCTTTATAGATTTCTTTATGGAAAGATATTTATCTGGATATTGAGAAAACTGTCTCTTTAAATGTATCTATGTAAGTTCAGAATTCTGTTCAGATTTGTGACATTTTTCTGTTTTGAATTATACTCCTATAATGTATTTCTACTAGCTGTCACAATGAGACATGAAGCTTTTATTTTTGTTTTCCTAAAACTCTCAAAATCTCAAATATTTTTGTACAATCTTTCGTGATTTTACTCATTTTTTATCAAAAAAATAACCCATTTTTCACTACATGTCGGTTCTCATTCTCTTATCCTGCTGAATCCTGTTATGTAGGATAAGATTTTTTTTGTGAACCCATGTCGTGTTTTGTGTCACACTCGAATCGAGGTAGAAAAAATTGAGGAAATTGTGAACCCGCCCACTTTCATATATTATGGTATCTCATAAGAATAAGAAAGGTCTTAAATTCGATTAGATTTGTCTTGTTAGGTCTATAATCTGTATCTGTCCTAATATCCGTAGTAATAGCAGTAATAGTAGTAGTAGTATAGTAGTAGTAATACGAATTTGTAGTAGTAAGATAAGATTAAGAAAGTAATGAGAAAGTTTCAATCTAAAAAAAGATCTGATTTATTGGAAAATACCATTGCTTTTGTATTTTTGTTTATACAATAGTATAGTACTCGTATATATTATGTATTGTTATATTTTACAGTTAACCTTCAGAGACTAAGAGATTATGGAGTCCTAAATAATAATAAAACTTCATTAAAATCTATAATATTTTAAGCTTTTTAATCCTTTAATTCCTTACTACAAAGTGATTAAGGTTCATAGTTCAAAGCTTAAACACATAAAGTGCCTAACTACTCTGAATGAATTTAAATAATTTATAGATACATCTGATAAAACTCTAATAAAATTACTACAATTAATGCTATTACAGTTTTGTTAGTACGAAGTATTTCTGACTGACTGATTTAGTTATTTCAAAAGATCCGATTATCTAATGATAGTAGAAATTGGAAAACTTTTACCAAGATATCAGTACCTTTGTTTCTCCTGGCATGTCACATTTTCTGATTTTTGTATAAATTTTTTATAAGTATTATCAAAGCATGTATGTATATATGTAGGTACAAATACTTGACTTGTATTTCTAACTTTTAAGGATTACAAGTCAAAGATCTATCACGTCCTGAGATTTATTTTTAGATCTCGGGTCTACACTATACATATTAGATAGGTAGGTACTTTTATAGTAAATTGGATTGGTATACCTTTCTCCAATTTTTTTTTATTAAAGTAGAGTAAAGCAAAGGTAAAAAGGGGACAAAAAATCCAAGTTCTAAATTTTTCTATTTCTTACGTGCTTCTATTTTTATTTCTTCTGTCTTGTCTTGTCTTATCCCACTTGTACAGATACAAGGGACTATTTGTACTTGACAGTAAAATTGATTCAAGTGTTATACTACCAGTATGGACAATTAGATTCGGTTTTTTGAGGTTATTTAAAATAGAAATATATGAAAGGCATACGATATTTTTTACAACTTTGAGAGAAACCTGAAAATCTTTAATATAATACTAAAATATCAGTATCGACAAGATATAAAGTTTTAAAATTATATTTAACTAAAATTGTACCATATATACGAGTATTGTAAAATTTAATGTAAACTATTTAGAGATCTAAATGTGCAAATTTTGCATGTTTTTAAGGAGAAATATTCTTTTTAAACCATGTTACCGAGTTATTTTGAGTATAATTCTTTAGGACTATCGATCCTCTTCTTGCCGGAGGGTTTTATATATCTGTATTTATGTAATATATCTAAGAATAAGTACAGACTTAAGTGTTCTAGATCTCTCGTAAGCACATTTAGTTACTTTGACTTTGGTCTTTGATAAGATCACGAGTTTTTAAGAGTTAAATACATTTATGAACAAGTATCCAGTTTCAGTATACTTATTTATCAGTATGAGCATGAAGCTGAAGATGAGGTTGAAAAGCCTAAACTTTTACTATAAGTATCTGTACCTACTTATATACCATAGCTAAGTATTATAAGTAAAATTGCACTTGTACTACTAATATTTAGGCTTAGGTAGCAAGACTACGAGTATAAGTTTCAAAGTAAAGCAGGGTACTTGAATATTACAAGAACTTTTAGCCCATAATGAGTAAACATTTAAAATTTAAAACGTAGCCAAACTATCAAATGTTCCTTTAATCTCGTAATCTCATCAATATTACACTTAAAATGTCCTCATTTTAAAAAATTTTTCCTTTCAAATCCGATAGTAAAACATGATTACTTAACAGATCTTACGCTTATATAAATGTGACAATCAAGTTTATATAGTAGATAGTGTACCCTGCCTACCTTAGTATAGTAAGTACCTATTAGTACTTTTTTTGCTTTGATCATAAGTAAATTTGCAAACCATCATCCTGATACCTCACATTATTAAATACAAAAACACAAAATGTCCAAATAAGACTTTAAAAATAAAAATATGAATTTTTTTCGCTTTTATGAAAAAAATTACCAATCCTGTTTTTCAAACAAGATTTACAGTTGCATGCAAAATAAATATTGAACAAACTTTTACATAAATTAGCTCATCTTATATTTAATTAAATCGTATCAAACTACTTAATAGTAGTATCTTAATATTATCAGTATTACCCTTTTCGCCTTAGACTAAGGCACTTGATCACGATTATGAAAACTTTAGTAAAAACTATAAATTTAAAATTAGGTACATAACTTTTCAAAACTAATATCACCTAATATTTTGATGCCTTGTACTTGTATCTATTTATTTATAGTAATAGTAGAGAGATACTTGCATGTATAGGTATGTACACTATTTACAGATGCAGAATATAGGCTTAGCATGCATCTGTATTACAAATAGGTATAGTATTTGAGAAATTTCAGATTCAGACCAACAGAACTTGAGGGTATTAACCATAAGAGGAAACTAGTATGAGATTTTATTAGACAGGATAGGTTTTACTATTACATTATAATGTGTATTTTTGCCTTGAGTGCTAAGGAATAAAGGATTTGAAGTTTGAGGCTAAAGTTAGAGTTAGAAAGATATTAGAGTTTATTTGAGCAAAAAAGTATCAAAAAATGTGAAAACGAGGTTTCGAATGTCTCTGATATTTATTACATTAAATATCCAGCAGCAGGAGTTCAATTTTAAGGGTCCTTCAATTTGGACTGAACTGAATCTGAACCTTGTGATCTTTCCCCGGAAAAAGGTGACAGAAGAAATTATTACTTGATGGTTTTGCCCAACCAACCTTTCCTGATTTCCGATTTTTTTTCTTTACAAAATATATCCCCGAGATATAAAAATAGAAAAAAACTACATACCTAGGTATATATCTACTTAAATGGAAAAAGTAGACCTGGTATAGCTGCAAGTATCTTGACTTAAAATTTAAGATTTCCCAAATACTCGCATCATAACCCAACATTAGTATTCTCTGAAAAATAGAAAACATAAAATAGGTAAATCATACAGTCATTTTACTAAAAATTAACAAATTGTGCCATAATATAGGTACACTTATGTGCTTAAAATTCATTGAGAATTTAAACTTTTAATTAATTCTCTTTTAATTTTCATAGACAAGCATCTACAGTATTGTAGTAGTAGGATACTACTGATATTTGTTAAATTTTAAGCATTTTCTGATTTCTTACAAGATTACAAGTTCGGATTATTATTGAGATATTAGTTATTCTATCCTATCAGTAAGTTGAGTATATTTTAGGCCTGAACATTTGTGACGTATTTATTCAAGAGATTGAGGTACTACGAGTAGTTTGAAGTCGAGTTCACGATCAATACTTTTTTTCTCATTGAATCTTGTCTCATTTTATATTTAAGCCATAAGTAGAATACTATATAGTAATACTTCACCAAAGTATTGTTTTCTAGGTAGGTATGTATACTATACTCATATTTCACTTATAGGAATACGTATAAATATCCTACAACAGCGGATACTAGCCTTTAGATCAGACCATAGCTTTCTCCAAGTACCAAGTTCTTGAATTGTATTTGTTTTTTATATGCCAAACTCTATTAATACTACTTATACACAAATCTTAAATACTTTCTTTGCTTTTTCGAAATATCAGTAGTATAGTATAATAGTGTACAATATAAGAAGTATCTTGGTACTTGGTAGTAGGATACATATAAAAAATAAGGTTTTAATTATTTGAAGAAAAATACCTAGTGGTTGACTAAAAGTATAAATGGACGGAAATGGACGAAAGCTCTTAAAAAAGAGATGGTCAATTTGATCTTGAAATTTTTGAAAAAGACACAAGTGTTTACTTGAGGCAAAGTCAGTTCATAAATATAAATTCTCTAAAGGTACATTATGGCCTTTTCCACATCTTGTCAGTAATGTCAGAACTTGAAATATTTTCTCGAAATAATTGAAATACCTACTTGATGTTTTATGCAAATGCTCAAGCACATTACCAAAAAACCAAATAAAATCTACCTAGTACATTTCCTTTGAAATTGAATTGTTTTTAGTCATAAAATAAAAGTACACCAATACATGAAGGCTTTCTCTCTAATGTATGTTTATATTGTAGAACAGAGAGAGTATCTATGTGTGGTGTAAATGAAATAAATTTTATTTCGGAAATTATAATTAAAATGGGTGAAGAATGTGTTGGATTTTGATACAGTCAACAGTCCAAGTCGTAGTTGTTTTTATTTTCCCAGACTCTGCCAAAACATAAAACATAAAACAAAAGAATTAATTTCAACTTTAACACTTTTCTTTATACACTAAAATACATAGGTAGGTATTACTGATGCATATACTACTGTATTACTAACCTACTATGTACTGTAATATATATTTTACTTGGTATGTTGGCTTTAGATTATATACCAAAGACTTACTAGGATTTTATTAACTACTTTTAGATAATAATTAATTGTGTGAACCTCAAGCCCTCAAGCCCTCAAATCTCATTTTTTATTTTTACAATTTTTTCCTCATTTGATTACCACGAGGTTTCTAAAGCGTCTACAGTACCGCAGAAGGTGCTCATGCTGAATAAAAAATTTGAATTTTTGGCACAACTAGAACCTATTAGGGTCCTCCTTGCCAATTTTTGTTAAAATCGGTCCAAAAGTATATTTTAGCTAGCTTCTGAACGGACAAAAAAAACAGAACAGAAGGACAAATGTATGAAAAGTCGAATAGTAAGTGCTCGCTTCGCTCGTACAATAAATGTAATTGTATTGTTCTGTTCTGTTCTGTTCTGAACAAAAAAGTAAGTGAAAAATTTTAGCTCTGATGACAGTAGTAATGAAAGTATACCTAGAGTTTGATGTATAAAAGTAGAGTAAATAAAGAACAATGAATTTTAATTTATTATTTATACGACACATAATATTTATTTAGTTTTAGATGAATATAATTAAAATTCCTCAAATAAATCATTTCATGATTTAAATAACTTTAACATTACTGATACCTTTCTGATATTACGTCATACTAATATGAGGTAATTTTTTTTAGAATTTCGGATCGAAAACAAAGTCTCTAATACTTTCATATTACTTTCATTTGCATTATATTTTATGTAAATAGCACAACTAATAGACTATCTTTGGTATATGTGTGCAATATTAGCTTAAGGTTTTAGGAAATTTCAATATAGGTAAATAGAGCTGGGTAAATGGCTTTATTAGAGGATTATCCAGACTTATTCATCCATGAAAACAATGTGATGTAATTAAATACCGCCTACCAAGGTCATAAAAGTGTATCTAATTTAATACAGTTGCTTGTAGTGTGCCATAGTAGAGTAAAATGATGCTTCCAGTATCAGTAAGCATAGTATATTATATTAAATTATATTAGGTAATGGATTATTTTACGATATGAATTTTTTAAATATGGGGATAAAAATTGAGTTTGATAATCCATTTTCTAATCTAATTCTAATAAGTCTAGTTTTTAAATTTTGTGCGTCATGTCAGTGTCTACACTAATCTCTACAAGGCAAGGAAACTTTATAGGATAAAAAAACAAACTGCCTAATAAAATATAAGAGTAGATTATGATATGAAAATACAGGGTTGGGCATCTAAAAGTCACAATACATTATTAATTATTTTAAAATAAAATGCTAAATTAATTTTAAAAATTGAATAATTTAACCTAGGATTTTGACCTTTTACAAAACTTAATTTTCAGATTTCGGGAGATTTGACTGTATGAGAACATTTTGAACAATTTAGGCTATGCTGATATATACTTATAGCCTAACATTGGTATTTAGGCTATATATCAGTATATAAGGCATTGTTAATTATTATATGGTCAAATTACAGATAGAAATTAGAAAAACAAGAGCTGTATTAATATGTAGGCATATTGGGGAAAGATCACTAATTAATAATTAGTAAAACTTTTGGCATCCCATTTCCAAAAATTTACTTTTTAATTAGCTGAACTGTCGGTGACTTTACTGCTACTGCTTTACAAAGATAGGGCATATACTACTACAATAGTAGGTACTATGTAGGTGTAGGTTTAATGTCTTATCTATTCTACCATAAAACAAAATACATACCTATTGCCTTGCCTATTATGCTTTATAGTAGAAGGTATTAGTATTTATGTATAAGTACTCAACTATAATGCCTGGCTGAATTTATAAACTAAATTAATTAATTCTGGATAAGATTAGTCAACAGTATCGAGTAAACAGTCTAAAAATACCTAAATAGGACTAGGATGCTCGTTTGTTGATCGATCATTCTTTGCATTTAACTCATCGTCAAATATTTCTCAATGAAAATAAATCGTCAATTGGCTTAATATTATAATCTAAAAGGATACCTTTAGGTTATACATAATAGGTTTTCTGGCCTTTAAATGTGGTCTAACATGGAAAGGCCTGAAAGTCGAATAGATTCTTTATAAAACCTAAATTTTTTCATTTATTTTGTAGATCTTTGTAAATATTATTTCCGCTAAGCAAAGCTTTGAGTAAATCTGGATTTTACCTCTAGTTTTAAGAGAGGTTATCGTACCATGAACCGAGAAGCAAAATAAATAGTTTTTGAGTAAAAATAAAAACAAATAGTAGTATAAGTAGTAGGTACATAGTACCAACAGTAGAAAACTGGAGTTTATACAATTACTGAAATTTAAACATTTATATACCTAGTAGTTTTAACTATAGTATACATATATCTAGTATACTATATGTATACTAGATAGGTAAGAATGTAAATAAATGCTTCTTAAGTGCTATCTCGGCACATTTGCTTTCTGCAAATAAGCAAATAAAATGGATTTAAGGCTTTGAACTTGGGTTAATGAATTACTTAATTACATACTTTTTGAGTGTAAATAGTAAATAGCATATACTTCTGTATCTATTTACTATTTGTAAATCTTTACCTTAATTATTATTTATTTTTTTTAATTGCAGAGCCTTCGACATTGTACAATAATAACACATACCATGAGGAGTGCTTGCGATGTAATTCTTGTGGTAAGAATTTATTCAATTTTTAACTAATTTTATGGATTAAAAAAAAATTTTTTTTTTCATATTTAGGTGTAAATCTATCTGGAACAAATCAGGTAATATTTTGTAATTTGGCAATTTTCTATATTGGTATCCTAACTATATCCCTTATTTACATGATTTCGTTTTGGTATGGAATTTGAATGACATTTACATACAAAATAGACATTTGTATTTGTATGCCTTGCCTACTATCATAAATTCCAATTACTTATACAAGTAGTACTTATAATCATAAAATTCTTAGTATTAGATGACATGAATCAAGAAAATCAAGAAAATGCTGGTCGATACTAGATAACTCTCAATGAAAACTAAAACGCAGTTTTTGAAGCTTAAATAAAACCTAAAATTGTCAAAAATATCAAGAATTGAATAAATAATACATATAGTCCAAATAATACAATAGACATTTAGTACTAGAATTTAGATTAGATTTTGACACAACTAGTAGTTGACAGGCCAAAACGAAAATTTTACCCAGCACTTTGTGTCTAAATCAAAATATTTGCATTACAAATGGGCTTTAGAATTTTGGTAAAAAAAAGTTACATAAAGTTTCATTAAACTTAAATGGCTTAAAGCCTTTAAGTTAAAGGGCATTTTTTCATGGAAAAATTCCTACCAGAGAGATTATTTTATTTTATTTTATGAGAAACTTCATTTTGAGCCAAATAACCTTTAAACCTGTGATGTCCCCTCAGTCTTTAGCATAAAATAGAATATAGTAATACTACTAGTAGTATTTTGATAATGGAGAAATCTTCACGATAATATTGTATAATATATGGGGAACTTACCAGAATTTGCACTTTCATCACTTACTTACATACTTTAGAAGGTATTCTCTAAACTTGGGGAAACTTTTTATGAATTTTTATTACTTTCTTGTTACGACTTTTTCAAGTATCTTTTTAGTATTATAATAGGGAAATATTCTTATGCAAAAAAACTCGTAGCATCGCCTCAAGTAACCTAAAAGTGTAGAATATTTTGCTTGAAAATCTGTGGTTTCTGGATATTAAAGTAAAGATTTTGCTTCAGAATATACGAGATTCTGCTGGTTCTGGTGTGTATCAGCAGATAATCAAAGTAGATTTAAAACTTGGCTGAATTGATAGTGAAAAATTTATGCAATTTGCAAACGAAGTGTATAATCTTTTTTTTCTACACATTTAGTAGGGGAAAGTGTTTTCACTTTATAATATCAGTAGCTAAATACCTTACTAGTATTATAAGTAAAAGTATGAAGGAACCTTAAAATATGAGAATTTTGGATCTGCTGGTGAAACAAGATAAAAATAAATCTTTTCTGAATAATAATTTAACCACTTTTCAAAGTCTGGTAAAGGGATTTATCAACTACTACCTATTACCTATCTACTCTTGGTAGTAGATACTTATTAGTCGGCAGGGTACTTTGTTTAGAAGAACTTTTCAAGACATTTATCAACTTATAGATAAAGCATACCTAGAATAGAATACTCCGTATAATGTACATTTAAACATACCTAAAATTTATACAGTAGGTCTCAAAAATAGCGGCATAAGGATAAAAAAATTTCTAAAATTCTCTTTAAAATCTCATTGAGACCTTATTAAGGTACTGTCATTCAGTTCACTCAAATTTTCAAGTACCTACCTATAAGATTATAGATTGAAACAAATTTTTTAGAACTTCAAACCATTTTTTTTGGGTTTGATCAGCTCAAAATATCGAAACAAAATATAAAAAATTTTATGAAAAAATGAATATGATTCTAGATTTGGAAATAAATGCCCAAAATATCAGATAATGAGATTTTTAAACCATATCTAGACCATATCAAAATACTGCTGGACTTTATAGAGTGAATTTTATGTATTTCTTTTAGCTACTTTGTATTTATGAATTACACTGTATGGGCATAAATATGTAGAAACTCGGCCAGTTTCAAATTTAAATACACTTCGACAACGAATAATTATGAACCAAGTTAAGTGTAAAGTTTTCTTGAAAAACTATTTTAAATCTGATCCACCAGCAGTTTTTATCCTCATAGTTAGAATAAGAGATTACTGAATTTGAATATGAGGATGATATGATATGACACTTAATTTTAAGTCTCTTTAAGACAAATGTGCAAATGACATTTTGAATTTTGTTGGAAAAACAGCTCGGTTTCTCAACTTGTCTCCTTTGTTCTTTGAATTTCTGAGTATTTAATTGCAAAGTTGAGCTGACAAAATCAAATCTTACATGTCTTAACTCTTAACTTAACTTACTTGGAATCCAAAATCAAAAAGCAGACACAAAGTGTCAAAAATAAACCTTTTCCTCTTAATAAAATGTCACATTTTATTAAATCCTATCTAGGTCTTTTATAGATATTTTAATAGAGCTATCATGTATACATATAGGTTCATTTTTTTTATAGAAACGGGCCCGTCGATTTAAAAACCAAATTTTATGTGACCTTCATTTTGCCGATGTTGCATTAATGGAGTGTAGTGATTTTATGAACCAATTGAGGAGCTTTAAGCCACAAAGGTATGCAAAAGAAATCAAAATTTTGACAAATTTTTGAAAATTTTTACAAATCTTTTGTTTTCTTATCAGTCTGGGATGTGCTGTCGCCCGTAGAAAGTCTTCGTAAGTTTCAAAATGTGAAATTTTATAATGCAATTTGACAAAAATTTTAATTAACTTTTCAGAACTACCCTTATTTTTCCATTACCCCCACAAGCTTGTTCAGATGAATTTTGCGAAGAATACCCTCATAATTTAATACCTACCCCTGGTAAGCATTTATACGAGTACTGACATATCTTTGATAATCTTTTACTAAATACAAAATTATTGTCTATTTTGAAAGGTTACTGGATTGAATGCTCCAGGTATAAAATAATGATTTTTTTCAAAAGCCATATTAGATTATAATTTTCTATTTTTTTTATGTATTTGTTTGTGTCTTGTGTCTGTGTCATACTTGTTATATCACTAATATGATAATACAAAAAGACAAAATATTTACAGACAAAAAATTAATCAGAATCAGAATCCTTGGGATGATGGCGAATCAGGTAATTTAATATACAGATATCAAATTACGAGAATTTTGATGATATTTACTTAAAATTGTAATTTTGATTGAAAAAACCTTTGATTAAAAATGTCTACGTGGGTAGTACTAATACTGACTGGTACTACTATTATAAAATGATCTTTAATCTTGAAAAAATCTTATCTTTCTAAAAGGAAATGATTTTTTGAAGTTTGAACTTTACAAGTTAATGTCAGCAATGTTGCTAAAAAAAGTTCTGTTCTTGTTCATGTCCATACAAATGTACTACTATTTTGGACTATATTGACTGCTTATATACAGATAGTCAGGGGTATAAAAATTCGGTTTTTTTAAAAATATTTTACCTTTATACAAATACCTACAAGTTACAAGTACCACCCTATAATGTCTAATTGAATGAAAATCTTCAAATCTTACTGATGTATTTTAAATTTTTTTCAATAATCGGCTTTCTAATCAAAGTCCTCAATTTTGACTTTTTGTGCGATTTTGAGTCCAACCCTGATAGTGGAATAAAAGTTTTTTTTTTACAATTTAGTTCGTATCCCTTCAGTTTTTCAAGTCCCTTGAGAATTCCCATCTTGAATTTGAAGATTATTATTGGTTTTCTCTTCACGTCCTACAATACGTTTTGTTGTGGCTCATGAAAATTTTTAGATCAAGATGAGCTTATGTACTTTTCTCTATAGAAGACCCAGAGATAATATTTCTTCAGTTAGTCTCGAATTTTGCTCTATAATTCATATTTTATTCGACTTATACTGGGACCAACTATATCCTATAGATCCTCATCATCTCAAATCTTCTAAAACCCATGTCAATTTTCATTATCCTAGATCTCCAGATCAAAAAAGTACAATTCATTATCCTTACCCATCATTTTGATATTTTGAAACTTTTCGAAATACTCCGTACGAGTATTTTCAAGAATATCCTACTGCTCAATTTCAAAATATACTTAATATCTGTATATTGACTACCCCACTTGCTTGTAGACCTTACATAAAATCAGGTTTTTTCAAGTTCATCTCGAATTTGAAATATTCTGAGCAAAGGTACCTACGCTATTTCAAAAAGTAATTTGAGTAAATTTTTGCTTAAATATTTGTCTAGATTTTCAAGAAAAAGAAGAAGATTCAAAAGACGAGGATGAGAATGACGATGATGATGGAGATGAGGATAAGGGATCCTCTACAAAGGAGA
The DNA here is from genome assembly GCA_034699045.1 of Nanhermannia cf. coronata Gr-Ori-00579. Taxonomy (NCBI): domain Eukaryota; kingdom Metazoa; phylum Arthropoda; class Arachnida; order Sarcoptiformes; family Nanhermanniidae; genus Nanhermannia; species Nanhermannia cf. coronata Gr-Ori-00579. The sequence continues at coordinate 12,176 of JAQIXA010001649.1, forward strand.
AGAAGCGTAAAAATAATCAAAATATCCAGGTTAGTACATTTTTAACAATTATTATTACTATTTAAATAATATTTTTGGCATATTTAAGCTAGAAATACCGATCTTAATATACATTTTTAGATAATTTTCTAACATTTTGGAAATTTTATTAATTTACTAATAGACATGTGTCCAATAATAGTAGATCTCTTTATAAGGTTTCTTATTTCGTAGCTTTTTAGATCTTGAAATACTTTCTTTTTATAATCTTCGTCTCCAATTTCCTATTTTTTTTCTCAATATAAGACTATACACTGTATGAACTAGGATGTATTTATCTACTCTACTACCTACTTTGTTTGGTATTATTATGAGCTTTTATTGGATTCCTTTTTATAAAGTAAAAAGTTAGAGAGGAAACTTCCGTAATCCCCCCATAAAGATTTAAGACAGGAAAAAATAATACATAACAGGATTGAGGTGCTGCTGTAAAACTTTTGAACAAAAAAATAAACTCAAATTGTAGGTACCTACATATCAAGCAACCTGTCAATAGTAGTGGTATAAGAGGATTAATAAACAAAAATACACAATTTATAGCTTTTTAAACAATAAATTTTATTAATATGAAGGTTTCTGAGGATGATGATAAACTTCCAAGAATTTGCGAACCTTCGAGGACTTCTATAGAGGTAAGTTGAGGGTGATATCAGAAAATTTTTGATTTATTTTACCAATTCGTTTATCAAACTTGGTTTGGTGTATAAATTTTTAGGAGCAATGGGAAAAGAATGGATGTTTTGAGTTGACCTCAGTTGAGCAAGAGACGTATGAGAAATATTTCTTTGGGACTGAACACTGGAATTATTTCACAAATGATGAAGACCTCGGACCAGTCATCCTATCCCTTAAACAAGAGACTTTAAATGGACGAGATCAATTTAGGTTTGTACTACTATACTATACCTAGCAAAGCAAAGTTTTATAATTTAAAAAAAGTTTATTTTTCGGAAATGCTTTTAAAGTAGAGTTGAAGTAGGATACTTGAAGCAATTTATCCCCTGATTATTTGAAAGTAAAATTTTGTTTCCCCTCGATATTCATGCCATTTATATCAATGACACTGACCAACCATTCTAGGGTATACTCCGTATCCGTAGTATATTTCGGTTTTTAGTAAAAAAAAAAATGTATCCAAAATCCATATGTCACTTTTTACAAAAACCACCGAAAAGACCTTTTATTTGTCAAAATTTAATTTAATTAAGCAGAATAGATATTAATTGTATAAAAGTACAATTTATTGAAAAGTTTTCAACTGTACAATCCAACCAACATAAGACTAGGTTTTTATATCTACTTATATAAAGTACCTAAACTTTTTCAAAAAATTTATTAAAAATGCCAAAAACAACTAAATTTTCAAGCTTTTTAAAATTTTAAATCGATTTTTATTCTAATACGAGTGTAAGTAGAGTAATACGTCCTTGAATATTTCGAATTTTATATTTTATATTTAATGCTTTATGTTAAATCTGTTAAAATCCTATTTTTATCTCACTTTGCGAAAACAAAAACTTTCTATCTCGTTTTCTACGTCCTACATTTTGTTTTGTTTTCAAGAGATAAGCCAAAAAACTAAAGTTTTGATATTTTGTAAAGCAAAAAGTGCAAAAGCAAAAAGTGCCCAATGCCTACACAATCATGACACATAAAATAAAGCCCGAAGAAAAATAAAAGTTTCAAAAAGCGTCCATATCCCTTAAATAAATATGTAGGTATAAGGTATACAGATATGTAAATAGAAAATGCATTAAAGTAATACATCAGAACAGCAAAATACTTATTTAAATTTACAAAAAATATTTTGGTAAAATAATTTATTTATGAAGTCTCCTGATCTTGAGTCTGACTTTGACTGTTCTTATCTCAAGCCTCACAGCTTGAAGGAGAATTCTAAAAGTTTGCAAAAAAGGACTCGAAATATTGTAGTACTATTACGTGGTGGGTATATTAGGATACTCAAAATATTTTATTTACAATTAAGGTTAATACTTATACAGATACACGATATCTTAAGTAGGCAGGGTATCGGTAAAAGGAAAAATGATTGAGACACTTTGTATTTTAGCCTACTACTCGTATATGCTCGACTGTTATTATTGATGTCTCAAGTAGGTACCTACCTGCTTAGTTTTATATTTCAAGTATGGAATAAGCAATCAATCATTCTAAATTGGACAGATTGTTCGATTCGAGTTCAAAATACTAGATAGACTATTTATAAATAACCTGTACAAGTCAAATTCTATAATATTTTCTCATCTTTTTTTCTAATTTCTAATTTCTATTCACTAATTGAGCATTCAAGTCAAGTATATTTGTAATTACTTGTATTAGGTAGCTGTGTATTCCTCAAGGAGAGCAAAATTTTTATAAAACGAACCTTCAATTCAAATGAACCACCTACTACCTACTATATGGAAGTAGGTAGTAATTCCGTATAGTAGTAGGTAGAATTCAAATGAACTATCTACTATTTGGAAGTATTCAAGTACAGTATAAAAGAATTTAATTAACTATAAGAGCAATTAGCTGAGGCTGAAGCTAAAAAGCTTATAAAAATTGCATTTTAATAATCAAATTCTTAAAATGATTTAATAATAGAACTATATTAGTAGTACAGGCACTCAAAATGATAAAAATTTTCCCCCTTCTAGCAAATTAATTCACATTTCTATACAGATTTCTAAAATTTAGATTTTACGACTTTTCCTTACTATAATGTACCTTTATAAATTGATATAATTACTTCATCTTTCAGCTCAGATTTCCTGCGTAATTCAAAACCCTTTTTTAATTATCTCATATAATCATAAAAATCCCAAGTTTTTTGGCAATTTAAGTACTCAAGAAGTTGAATCTTGAGATATTTTAAAACCTCCTTTACTTAACATTTTCTTAGAACATTCAATTTCACTAATTTGAAGAAAAAAAACTTTTAATGAAAGTAATCCTAATCTTGAGTCTTGAAAAATAATTTTATTGTATAAAAGTAACAAAAATAACTTTAATATCCTCATCTGTAATAGTAATAAGGGTTTAATAATATCAAAATCTGGAAAAATATTTTGATTTCGAGAACTAAATGTTACATGCAATTTACTAATTGAGCAGAAGAATAAAAAAAAACAAAATTCTCTTCTGAAAGTAGATTGATAAGCAAAAAAGTTTTTCAATTTTGAATCAAGCCTACTTTTGTCTTATAATTAAATGTTTATTATACTCGTACATAACATATAAACTGATTTATAAGTACTTTATCTAAATCTCATATGTACGTAGATGATGTAGATAGAATATACCTACGAAATTTTGCTTATTTGATGTAGTGGAAAATTCAATTTAAAGTTTAATAATTTCTGATTATTTCCAAGAAAAAATATTGTGTAAATAGTAAATAGAAACATCAGACAAGACAGAGCCAGATTGAAATTCTGAAATCTGAAAAAGTAAATAGTAAATGGTAATTTGAAATTCTAATGAATTCTTGCTTCACAAGTTCATAAAAAACTAATGTATTAGTGTATTAGTAATGGTACTATATAGATAATAATTAGATATAAAAGTTGATTAAAGTCTCTTCAATTTTCTAATTTACTTTATACATAAAGTATAATAGGGGATAAGTAAATAAGAAAGAGCGAAATTATTTCTTTCCTTTCATTTCTTCGAAGATTAACAACAAGACTTTGAAGACTTTTTTGAGTCGTAAAAATCTAATCAAAGAGGCTGCTTTCTCCATTAATTTGATTGTTTCTACATCAAAAGAGTGATTTTAAATGAGGACCTTTAGTTTAATTTTAAAATGATAAAATATAATGGATAACTCATTCGTAGTCTAGTACATAATTAGTAATCAGTTAATTACAAACTATAATTAGACTTTGAGAAATTATTCTATTAAATTATAGTGTACTGTAGGGCGTAGGGTACTTCAAACGATTTAGAATTTAATAGATCAATAATTATATTGTATAAAACCTGCCTGACTTGTCAGGAGAAAGCAGACATTTGGATAAAATAAAAGGTTCTATCATTAATAGCTTTAGTAGGTTAAATACTGGACTTTATAATCTACCCTTTCTGTAAATTTCAGACCTTTCACAACTAAGCCACCCACATTTAATCCATTATAATTACAGTATTTAAAATGAACAGATTGGATGATGAAAATAACAATAAGTTCAATTAAATATAATATAGTTAAATTGAGTTATAAAGAAATATAAAGTCGACCCACATTTTCTATAGATTTCACTTGAACAAATACATTTTGAAATTTTGAAAACTTGAGATAAGATTCAAAACCTGGTATTTCAATTTCATACAAAATTCATCATTTGATTACCGAACAATTGAGATTTTGGCAGAATCCTTCCTACTAGGGTATTTCAAGTTCAAATTATTTTGAAGCCTAAATTTATTCAAAATCAAATTCAATAGAATCACCAGCTATTCTTATAAATTTCGAAATTTCCTATTGAATACTACTTGTATACCTACTATACTAATATTATAGTAGGTGCTTAAACTTTTTGAATTTGTAAAATTATATCGAAATTATCAATAATCACTGTAATATTTCTCCGTTCAATTGTGCTTATGAGCATGATGGGAATTTCATATCAAAAAATTTGCATCCTTTACGAAAACTCAATGTAGGATATTTGCTTATCTATTTAATACTACTACTACTCGTATGTTGGTTTGAAGCATGAATTTGAATTTAAAATAAGTTGAAAAAATAAAAATAGGTAATCTCTAGATAATACAAAACTATTCTTATTTGTAGTAGGTAGGTACTATATGTATGTAGTAGTATTCTACAAATTTTAGTTTTAGAACTTAAATGATCGATTCTGATCCTAATTCTCAGACTTACGTTTGCATTACACATACCTAATACCTACTATGTTGGTTTGTATTAGTAGGATATACATGCTTATGAGGAAATTGATATATTTTATAGGTATTTCATGCTATGGTTTACCCTTTTATAATCGATGAATAATAATACAGCAGAAAGAATTTGGAATTTTAGAAATTTAGAATTTTAGACAGACAAGACATGTATTGCCAATATAATATATACATAATACATGTACATAGGTACCTATAGAGTACATGTATGTACATGGTTAATAAATATACCTACTTTTAAATCATACTATTACAGAATATGTACTAGTACTGTACAGTATAGTACTAGTATCTTTTATAAATACCTACTATAAATTCGATGTAAAATCCTATTCTATTTTATACAATACCAATAGTACAGATAGATGGGTAACTTTGAGTAGAACCAATCACCCATGGGGAAAACGAGAACTTTCTCCCATTTCAAATTGCGAAATCCTGTCTGTCGATCTGATACATGAGATTTAAATTGCATACTTCTATGACCTATATATATATTAGCTAAGTATTATATAAGTATGTACTAAAATATAAATACCTACATCACATACCTATACTTATGGTTAGAACTCTTTTGTATGTATCTAATTGTACTATTCTGTACAATTTTAGTAAGTTATAGGATAAAGAATTCATTTAAATTCAATTCATCCACTGAAAATATTTAGAATTTGCCAATAATGTTCTAATTTTGAAGATTTTTAGGCTAAATATCCTTCTGAGTGTCCAGACTATCTACTTAAGTTGCTCAAATTCAGATTTAGGTATCAATTATTTATAAAATCAAATAAATATAGATAGATTGGAAAAGAGACTTTTTCTGGATTAGGAAATTTTGTTAAATATCTACTTGTTTCAATCAATTTTAAGTTTATTGATATTGATTTAAGTCAAAGTAAAAATGATAAAAAATGACATGAGATCTTTTGAGACAAAAAAATTGGCAGATAAGTTGCGTCATACAAGCTCCAAATATGATTGATTGGAACTGACAAAAATTTTGTCAGATACCCCATAATACCTATAGACACATATACCCCTACATATAAGATAAGTGATATAGAAAATTAGAATTTATTTATAAAAAGACATGAAATTGAAAATAATGATTATTTTTTTTATATATAATTTTTTTTATTTTTTTGTAGAATACTCGTGAGAGCTATAAGTTATACTGTTCATGGACTTATCCCTGCATCCTGTGTATTTGCTGATCGTTATAATCGTGAAGAAGTTGTGAGATCACTTGGAAATGAAATTAATCTTAATCCAAAGGTTTGACCCTTTTTTAAAGATTGATAATGATTAAGATTGATAAAAAATGCTTGTGATTTATAGCTAACACTTGGACAGTTACCTGATACTCCTGAAGAATTACTCAAATTAGACCAAGTAACTTCAGTTTTTATGAAATTTTTTCAGGACTTTTTCTAATTTTTATCGTTTTTTTGAAAGGTTTTTATCAAATCAGAATTGAAAGTTGGTGTGATATATGTGAAAGAGAATCAGTTTACTGAAGAAGAAATCCTGGATAATAATGAAAATAGTCCAATGTTTGAAGAATTTCTACAAATTTTAGGAGAAAAATTCCGACTTAAGGGCTTTGATAAGTACAAAGGTAGAGAAAAAATTCAAATTTCAATATCCAAAATTTAAAATCTGATCTTTTTTACCTTTTTAAAGGTGGACTTGATACGGTAAATTCAAAATATTTTGACCAAAAATGGGTTTTGATTGCAAGAATTCAAGATTCTAATATAAAACCTATGCCTCAATTTCAAAAAGATCTCAATCCAATCCCTAATCCTAATATACGACTTAAATTAAGGCTAAAATATGTATTAATTAACCAAAAAATGTAAAACAGATTACCAAATTTTAGATTAAATTCTTTAAATATGAAATCTAATAAAATTTTTGAATAAACTTAACCAGGTTCATGATTTGACCGGACTCTATTCAGTCTACACCCAATGGCGTGGAATTGAGATTATGTTCCATGTGTCTACCCATCTCCCTTATGAGAAAAATGACCCACAAAAGGTAATCTTATATTAACAAAGAATATTTATACTACAATATATCAGTAGTGGTAAAAAATGGAGTATTTTTTTTTACTCTAGGTAGGAGAGTACTTTGTTTTAAAATAAAAATAATACAAGAAGAAGAATTTCTAGATCAAAACAAGTTTTCCAAAAACTTTTTTTTACAAAATTTTGTTTAGATTTTTTAAATTAGAATTTTTGGATCAAAGTAGGTTTGCAAAAAATCTTTGGAATGTTTTCTTTTTTTACATAGCTTATGATTAGAGTAGGGTACTCTACTTGAAGGTATTCGAAAAATTTTGTAACTTTTTGAAAAGTACCTTACTATTGTAGAGTATTGTAACTATTACCAAACCGAAGGATATTTGTATCAGTATTGTAACCCAAACAAGATTTACCAAACTGGAAACAGAAGTCTGAAGGAATTCTTTCACACATTTTTCAGAGTAAAAAGTAAATCTGTGCATCATATCCATAATAAAATAAACTAAAATATTATCTTTAAATTATTTCAAATCCACATAAAATGCAATTGAATGCCCTGAAATTTGAGAAAAATAATTTAAAACTTGATACAATATGTAATTAGGCATTCAGACAAAAAATTAAAAAATTCTTTAAAAATTCAAGTATCTACTAATATTATACCTATAAATTGCACAAAAGAGCAAAATAATGTTTTCTTTATGGAATTAATGTTTTTATAAAATTTCTACTGTAATATTTTACATAATCATATAGGTACTTACTTACCTAATAATAATGCCAGTATAAATAGCCTCTAACTATTTAAAAAAAGGAAATTAAAAAGGATAAACTCAAATCTAATATAAACAAGTATCTTATGGGTAGCAGATACTTGTTTGACCGGACTGGAGAATCAGTTATCGGTATTTTGTCTTGAAACAAAAAAAATTTAATTAGTTGGGTATACAAGTTTACAAGGATGTAGTGAAGGCACTATATTTAGAATTTAATGGATTTAAAACTTCAAAAATATTGAATTTAAAAAGTTTATCTTTTGATATATAGACACTATTCGTAATTAAATAAGTACCCTATGCCCTAGGTATTTTGTGACTTGAGAATTTATTTATAGTTTTCGATAAAAGCCTCAGATTAAGAACATATCACTTGAAGTCTAGAAACTAAAAATATAATGCAAATAAATTTCACTTAAAATAAGCTTCAATTCAATTGATGAGTTTATAATGAACTTTGAAATGAATCATGGGATTTTGTTGAGTAGCATTTGCCCCTGAGATTTATTTTCTTCGGTATAAATAGCCTGTTTTAATTGTGCTTTGAAAAGAGCTTATAGTGCTTTTAATTTTGAACTTTCCCAAATTTGCAATTCACTTACCTAATTTTGACCTTGAAAATCTTGATTTCATCCCTAATTTAACTGGTGTATATACATATGAGATCTTCCGTACCTGAAGAACTGAGGCTGAAATGAATGAATGAATTTTATAAATATTTTCGAGACTTGGTTGAGTTACCTATCTTTCGTGATGATCGTCACGGTCAATTTATTTCAAACCCTATGAAAATGAATCATTAGATGATAATGATCAGATATGGTATAGTTATACTGTATACTGTATAATGACGTCATTTAGCTTGGAATATAAATAAGTAGGTATACAAAATAAAGTTTATAAAGCACTTAAGATTAATGAACTTTTGAAAAGTTTGAGCAGAACTTGGAAAAGGTATAGAGCATAATAGGAAATTAAATAATTGAGAAATTTCTACTTTCATTTCAGCAGACATTTGGTTTGGAAATCTTGAATTGAACTTTGCAAAACTTGTTGACTTGAAGAAGACTTCTTCCCTGCCTTTTCAACAAGTTCTAAATGTTCTTGATTTGAAATGAAAGGCAATACATAGTTTGGTTTAGACAGTTTTTATACTTGTACGTCTATTGTTCAAAATAAAGTCGAGAAATCAAGATTCTTAAGTACCTTACCCTACCCTACCCTAACTATGTATAATATAATAAGTATATGAAATCATTAAGTGCTTTTGTTTGCTCACTTAATTAATCTAATTTGAAAGTTCCAAAAACTTGAAATTCAAATTGAAAGAAAGAAAGCAAAGTTCGAACCTTAGACAATTTAATGCGATTATAAAGGCTACCTATATATTATGTATTTTATTGATCTTTACTGCTTGATAGTCATTTTTTAGCTCTGAAAACCAGATTTTGGTCTATATATACACGTAGCGAGCATGTAAAATCGAGGTCAAAATATGATTTTTCATACATTTTTCAGATTTTTTTAGAATATAAAATCTAGGTCAAAAAAATGATGTTTCTTCAAATAATTTTCAGAAGAATTTTTGATTTCCACATTCAAAATCAAAGTCAAAATCTGAAATCTAATAAATCTTTGAAAAATTTGAAAAATCATATTTTGAACGTAAATTTACTCAAAATCTAGTTTTTTAAGCTAGGAGTATAGGTAGTTTAAATGAATATTTTGAAATGCCATTTTTTAAACCAAAATTAATTTACTTTTTTTGTCTTTTTCAGCTTCAACGTAAGCGACATATTGGGAACGACATAGTTTGCGTAGTCTTTTTAGAAGTAAGTTCTTGAAATATTGACTTTTTTCTAGATAAAAAATTAATTACATTTTTTGCATAATTAAGGCTGACAATACCCCTTTTTCTCCCTCTTGTATCAAAAGTCATTTTCTCCATACTTTCATCGTGGTTCGTTCCAGCCCTCGGTATAAAAGGAAACCACCGAGATATGAACTATCAGTGATTACCAGAGACGAAGTTGGAGTAAGTTCGATTAATAATAATTTTAATTACTTGTTTGCTCAAAATATAATGAATAAATTTCTTATTACAATAATGATTTAGCCTTCGAAACCATACTTGTGGGAACAATCTGTTTTTGATAAAGTAAGCTTTTCAAATAAACTTTCCAGATAGTTTATCTATATACTCAGTATTAATAGAATCCCCTCGAGCTCTTGAAAGATTTATTTGCAATTTTATGTGGGTATAAAGGATGATATAAGTCTTGTAACTTGTATTATTGATAGCAGCCGATGATGATAGATCAACCTGTGCTACGCATACTATGAAATCATCACCAAAATATCATTTTGTGTAAATTTCACCCACTCTTGTAACAAGTTGCTTATTACAAGTTGCTTATTCTATTGTAACAAGAAGAATAGTTTATTTTGCAAATATTTCGTTGAATAAAACTTTTATTTATTGTATGCATGAACTGAATACCTAACATATACTATATGTAAGTCGTAAAGAAATTAGGTAAATAAAGCTTAGTCAAGGTAGCTAGCAGCTACTTGTTCTTGTTACCTAGCAGTATACATATCTGCTATCTGCAATAAGTAATAAGCAATTTCCACTCAAGAAATAAATTATAATGTAAATCCAAATAATTGTTTTTTACAAAATGTATAAATACTACATGAAATCAGTATCTATATAGTATTTTGCGTGAGTATGATGCGGTGATGCTATATTTAATATCCAACAAATATACGAGCCTTTAGTAGGTATATAAATATAAAAACTAATGGAAATAACACCCTACGATAAACCTACTCTACAATACTCCCAAAAAAATATATGTAGGTATCTGCAAGTGCCTACAATGAATTTTTTTTTCAATATCAAATCAAAATCCAAAAAAATACTTTTTTGCAATAACTAGACTTATTAACTAATATAAAATATCAAAAAATCCAATAGCAAAGTTCATAAAATTGTGATTTTTTCCCCGACAGAGCTTTAGCGATGCTCGGGGTATATATTTGATCCTCATGTATGTATGTATGTATGTATGGATG
>JAQIXA010001650.1:0-23015 GCA_034699045.1 Nanhermannia cf. coronata Gr-Ori-00579
AAAAATCCCATTTAAAATCCTATTGAAATTTTTAGATTTTTAGATTTCGAGCAAAAATTTTGCTTCTAAAGCAACCATGGGTCCCTACCTGTGAAACCTTTGGTTGCTTTAGAAGCAAAATTTTTGCTCGATTCAGTAACCTATGGTTACTGAAAAAAATTACTGTTTGCGTTGTTTCTGAATAACTCGGTAGACCTAAATTGAGATACTCGTACAAGCATTTGTATAGTTTTTTGACATTTGTAGATAGATTTAGAACCTGAAATTTTGAACACGAGCTGAATTAACCGACACCAATGTCAAAATAATAAATCTCTGGGTATTTTGCAAATAAAATAAAATAAAGCCATAATACTACATTGCCTACTAAACTATGCAAATAGTGTAGTAATATATCTTGGTTTTTCAGAGTTGTGAAATTAATAAATAGTCTAGCACGTGGCCAAAAATAGAAATTATAAAACAATCTGCATTTCTTTATACCCACTAATATTACTATGTAGTAAGTAGTAGTAGTACCGTTAGTACCTACTACTCTAATATATATTAGAACCTGGGTGGTTGTTGGTGAACTAATTACTGAGCTAAGGTAAATTACATTTGCTTCTAATAACTTACAATTTCCAAAAACACAAAATGAATCAAATTTCCTGCAATAAGATCAAAAGAATTGAATTAGTTCTATCCTTCTAGTATACTAGTAGTACCTATAGTACTAAATACTGCTAGATAGTTTACTAATCATTTATAAATTTGTCTATTTATAAATACCACGTAAATATTCAACATGATAAATGTATTTAGTCCAGCAGCAGGTTCAGGAGGAAATTTGAAATTTAATCGAGTTCATTAGGAGCTTAATAATTAATTTTTTACACTAACTGGCTATGCTCTAAATACCTTAACTTTATTTAGCTCGCTCAACTACTTATATGATACTACTCGTATGTATAGACAAAAATTTTCATTTCTAAATGGATTTCTTCGGCTTATAATGGACTTTATGGCCTTTATGCCTTTATATGAGGTTTAACATGGAAGAGTGAAACCCGAATAGATCCTTTATCATAGAATGTATCTACTAGTTCTCTAAGAAATGTAAAATATCGAATTATGTATCAAAAATTTCTAAAAGAATCTATTCGGCTTTCAGACCTTTATATGTTAAACCTCATATAAAGATCAAGCCCATTATATCCCCAAGATATCCATTTTTTCAAATTATTATTATGACATTTTAGGTTAGCTTATGAGAAACTCAGGTTCAGATTTTGATAATAATTCAATTTTGATTCAGATTTTGTATGAATTTTTGAAGATACAAAGCTGAATTTGAGTTCTTTAATTTAATGAAATTACCTACAAGACCCGTTAATTTACATTAGAATAGAAAAGTAAAATAGGTAATCTCGATTGTATCTATTTTCAGCCCTGAAATATTGAATTTTACCTCACTTTTGCATGTGTTTTCTTCTAAATTAAGTAAAAATTCAAGTTTTTCAGAGCTAATTTACTGAAACTTAGGTAGGTACCTACAATTATGATAAAATGCAAATAGAAGAACTTCTCGAACTATCTATATTTTATCTAAAAGCCCAGTTTTGTTTCATTTTATCATTTTTCGGAATCTAGGTTTTCAAAATTTGAGATAAGAATGAAACCGTCCATAAGATTTTTCCTGATATGACAAAAATTTTGTAAAAATTGTGTATTCTGGATAGAATTAGGCGGCTTTTATGATAGTTTTCCGGTTTTAGAATTTTAGCAGGAAAATGTAATTACTAACATACCAGGAGCAAGGATACAAATTTAACTATACGATGATCATGCTACTGGAATTACTTACTATTATGTATCTGTACCCTTTGAACCTGGATATCCCGTGTTTTAATTCTAATTAAATGACATTCTCAAATACCTAAAACCAAAACCCTTGGGGAGCTTACTACTAGCTTTTACTACTACTACGCTGTATTCTACTACTAGTCAAATTTAGAAACCTAATCTACTTTTACCCTGTAATACCCTGTAAACTGTAAAATATATAAGGCACCTAAATGTATTACACGTAAAGAAACTAAATTAAAGCCTAGAAAAATGATTTAATGATAGTAGTAAATTGAAGGGCAAGGGCAAGGGGGAAAAAAATTGGAAATCGTGGGGGTAAAAAGAAATAAATTTTACTACATACTATGTATTATGTATAGGTACATTTTTAAGTAAGTAGATTTTTACTACCTACTATAGAAAGGGTTCTTTGAGGAAAAATCAAATTCTACAATTTCTTGAGATTCTTATGAAATATACTGTGTACTAGGAACTAGGTAGTAGTACTCTGGTATGGATTTTTATTTTATCGAGCTTGCTCAGGGGTTGATGTAGTCTTGTATTACCCGGGTAATGCAAGTACAAAGTAGAACTTGCAATATTTTGGAATCTGAATTCGGTTTTTTTCCTCTATTCTAACATCAGTTGGATTTCAACACTTGGTGGAAAAGGTCGTAGTCCTACATAAGCAATATTTACATCTGGATATCATACTAAATTCATACTATCAGTAAAAACAGCATAATACAAACTTCAGTTCTACAAATTAAAGAAATTTCTAACCTAATTTCAATACACTTTTGTCCTAGTTGAGTTTGAAAAACCTCAAATTTTGAGGCATTTTGAAAAGGAGTTTTAAATTGAAAAGGTTTAAATTACAAGTCATAAATCTTGATAGAAAAAAGGTCAGTTTTAGGACTTTTCGGTTGAGTGTTTAAATTTCTAGAGTTTTTTGACTATAAAATATTAAGTTTGTTTACTCTACTTTGTACTATGTATACTTGAGTACTTTTATGTAAGAAAGTTCTAGACAGGTTTTTTGACAGACAAAACCCCATTATAGGCGTATTGTATTGTGGAAAAAGTTCATTTCTTGCTAATAGTAAGTGATTAAGAGTCGGGTAATAAGTATATCAGTAGTATCGATAAATACTAGTTTGGCTATTGGACTATATAGTGAGAGATAAGTGAAGTGTAACTTGATATTAATATCGTTCAACAACTTGATTAAATATTGCTAGAATTACTACTAGTTCTGATATTAAGGGCTATATATAAAATACCCATATGTATAATGAAATATAGATAATTTATAAACTTCAAGTTTAATTTTGGCATGAAACATCTAACCTAGATATTATTAGGACTAATACTAGTAAGTACTACTACGATAAGGCTCCTGTTAAGAAAGTAAATAAATTAATTTGAGACTTTGAGCTCCAAATTTTCGCTAATTAGGACCGTGCTAAAATAAGTTTGAAAAGGTTAACACTTTCCCCTATACTACTATTAATATAATAGTAAGGATAAGAATAAGAAAGTAAACTTTGTTTATGAAATTTGAGAAATTATGAACTTTCCCCAGACATATTCATATGTTTATCAGTAGATAAATAAATGAAGAAAATTCATTATACCTACATAAGGAGATTAATTGAAGGATAAATTGCTGGAACTTTTTGGAAATCGATTTGAAAAGCAACAAAATATTCAAAATTTTTGATCCTTTGAAACATTTGGAAAGTCTATTAAATCAAATTTTTGTTTAAAAAACTTTCAAAAACCTTCAAAAACCTTCAAAATCCGAAGATTTTAAGATCCTGGATTTGAAAATCTTCATTTTGAGTATTTTGTCTTTGAGTGAAATTGACTTTTTGGACAAAAATGTGAGAAACTTGATCAAGATTGAAAAATTTTGAAGAAATTTGAAGAAATTTTGAAGATACTTTTGAAGATTTGAAGTTTGGATATATTTTGATTCTAAAATTTGACAATTTGTAAGTTTTTAGATCTCTTTAAATTGACAATATTTTGACACTTTGAACTTGTTGAACTGGTCAAAAATGATCATCCTGATTTGGAAAAAAGTATGGAAAGAAAAAAACTCGGATTCTTGGGTCTTTTGGCAGAATCAAGTGTAAATAAATAGAAAAATATAAACCGGAAATAAGGCTCTTTGCCTTATTATTTTCTGTTTTTGAAAAATATCATCAGAAAAAAAGTTGAAAAAAAAACCAGTTGTTTATCGGTGAAAGTGAAATATGAAAGCACTTTTGAAAATTCGTCGGCAAGCTTTTCCCCTTTTATTCACCGCCCATATACTCCTACATGTACAACTACTTGGGATTATTGTTGAAGGTAAGATTATTTCTCTATAAAGTACCCTTATACGAGTAGATATCAAATACTACTATAATACAACAATACTCAGTATTTAGCCTTAAATGAGAAAAAATTTGAAATAAACTTGAAAAATAGATAAGAATTCCTCGGTAGAATGAATGACCTTTACTATCTCTCAACTTTTCTAAATTCTAAAGGTATCTATCTATAGTAATACTTATAATAGTACAACAAAGCATATGTTTGGCATATACTCGTATAGGTATGTATATCCGGTGATTTTTTATACAAAAAAAGTAAAGTATAAAAAGTAAAAAAAGTAAAAAAGAGGGAATGTAATGGGCGGATTTTTGAAGGTATTTATCTAGAGCGAAAAAAACTTTTGCTTTCTTTACCATTTACTACGAGTACTATCAGTAGTAGTAGTACTAGTAATAGTAGTAAGAATGGCAAAAATAGCATTTTTAAAACTTTTGTTTTCTCATATACTCGTACTCGTAGTAGTAAGAGTCAGAAATTCCGTGGTAAACCGTCAAATAAAGTATGAATTTTAAAGATTTTTTTAAAATTTTATTGTTCTAATCAAATGACCGATCAAAAAAATAATTTGAAAAATTATGAAAAAAATCTCATTTGTAGGTTCATCTATCTATATTGTCTAATATTTTATTTTAAATGTAAGTACCCTACTCGAAAAAGTATTTTGCTTAAATTTTTGATTAATTCAGCCCTGAAAAACTTAATTAGAGCCTCGAATTTTACAATTTGCATATGATAAATGATAAAAATCTAGTTTTTCAGAGATAAATTAAAAGACAATACTTGTAGGTATTTACCTACTAGGTATTCTTTGAGAATTATCGTCAGCTTTCAAATATCACAAAATCTCTATAAAATTCACAAACCAGATCAAAATACCAATCTTTCGATCAGTTTGAAATTGTGTACAAATTCGGTTAAGAATTTGACTACTAGTTTGATTATAAGATTTAAAAAAGTTCTTGGACTATATAACATTCACGTATCGTGAAATTTTGGACAACAATTCAGAGTTATTTCCATTCTCTCAAATTTGAAAATTGAGTTATTAAAATCCGTAGGTAAATGAAAATTTTGGTCAAAATTTGCTTCAAATATAAATTCTAGTTTCTTTTCTCTTATTTTTCAATGTAGGTACAGATAATTTTATAGCTTTTTAATTGCAAGCTAAAAATTGTAAAAAAAAAGTCAAAAGCCTTTAGGCAAACAAGCAAAATTGAAGCATATTTTTTTACTAGAAAGCTTTTACGCATTATAAAATGTACTTATATATTGACACCATTATATTACAAAGCCTATTGGACAATTGATACTATAGTACTAGGACTACTATGTGTAAATTATTCTGTATTTCATGCTTATGAGATCTATAAGAAGATTAAATATCAAATAAAAATTTCCTCATACATACTGATATATATGTATACTTTACTGTAGAATACAAAGGGCAGGAAATGTAAGCAATAGTAAAAGTTTTTTCATCGATATCTTAAATGTACTTAAAGGGTTGTGAAATATTCAATTTTACTCAAAAAAAAAGTATTAAAAAAAGTCTAAAAGACTTGACTTGTACTAGTAGTAGAAAAGGGGGAGATCGAGTTTATTTTACTTTACAAACTTTATAGCATTTGCACTTTTCATCGGGTTAATCAAATTACTTTTTCTTAAAAAAAAGTTCAAGTTCTTCTAGTCCTAGTTGTAGTATGTAAAGTTGACTTTTTTTGAAAAAAATTCTAAAATTTCGAACTTAAAGCTGAGTAAACTTAAATTATACAACTTTTTCTTACCTGAACTCTCCTCCTTTTGCAAGTCACACCTTTTATTATTAAAGTATATTCAAATTAAGAGAGGGAAAAAAAGTTTACACTTTTCTAATTTAAATCTTCCATGTAATTTGTAAGTTGCAAGAGTTTAAGTTTTTAAGGTAAAAAAAAGCTTTACTTCAAGTACTTATATGCGTATCTACGAGTATATGTGATTTGAAATATCTACTTGTATTATTTTTAATTATTTTTAGGTAATTTTTAATTGAGATACATTTTACCTTGAGACTTTAGAGACTAATAATACTCGTATTTAGGTATTCTTAGCTCGCATTTATACAAAAATATCCTTAAAATTCGTCAGGATTGATTTGACCCGAAGTATTTACTCAAATTTTAAGATTTAAAACTATATTCTGCCTATAAATTGGGTGTTTTTTTGACAAAATGATAGAACATCTATAGGTCCACTTAAAATTCGACGAGTTCAAACTAGGTTTTTATTTAAAATCGGGGTTTTTCGAGCTCATTGATAGACTAACACGGTTTTTTTACCATAGTACTTGACTACTAGCTAATTAAACGAAAAGTAAAGAAAGGATTAGAATAAAGTATTAAATGTTGAGTATGGGCATTTCTCTAATCTTACTTTTAAGCTCGAGACTTTTGATTATAAGAATAGTAAACTTACTAGTACCTAATTCAGTAGGTACCTTATAGTCATAGTACCTACCTACTGATATATGCTGGTCCTTATCTAGTATTGTAATACCAATTGAAACCTATAGTATAGCTATACCAGTATATAAAATACTTTTTAAAACCTCAACTATTTCATTAAATAAGATTACAATTTGGGAAAGAATTTCATTTAATCCGACTCTTTTATGTTGAGATGCAATTAAGCCCTATATGTAGTACTCGTAATTCTCCAAGTAATTTGCTTAAAATTTTAAAATTCAATTTTTGAAAGAAACGCAATAAATAAGTCATATATTTATTCAATCATACAAAATTTGTTTCAAATTCAGTTTAAGATTTAACTATAGCATCAATGAAAGACTTGTAAAAAGGTCCCTTAAAATTTTTATAAAATATGGTTTTTACTTGAAGGTACTCGTATAAGATCGATATTTAATAAATAAATCTACTTGTTCTGTTTTAATAGCAAGTTCATTTTAAATGAGGTCAACTTGTCAGAAAAACTTTTTTTCCTTCTCTTGTTATTGTTTCAAAAGTCAATTTGAAAGTTACAGTTACAGATATGCGTATCAAGGTACTACTACGTGTTCAAACCTTTTGGATTTTGGATAAAAACAATAGTAAATAGTACTAGTAAGGTACTTGTACGATTAGAAGTTTGAAACTTTTTTTTTATAAAAACCAAAATCAGTTAACTTTTACTATATCTGATTTTAATCCATTTGACTAAACACACATCTGTTTGTGGCAATAGTAATGTACTATATATACGAGTAGTTTACTTACAGTTGACCATAATTTGACCGAAAATAAATAGATTTTGACCATTTTGTGGCCAAAAAAAGTCACATGTGACTGTGAAATGTGAAGGTCTGCAAGTCTAGTCCCATTTATTTGTCTGTAAATCTTCAGGTTTTGAGTTTGTACTCGTAAGGAGAAACTTTTAGGAACTGCCTGTAAAAAATATAAAAATATAAAATATGTGTCTCATATTTGCTCTTTGATATATGGCCTAAGGGATCTTGAACTTTTCCTCAAAGGAAAAAATGTCGAATAAAATTCAGTCCTAGAGTTATACAAATACAAATACTTATTTGATACAAATACTTACGTTCTC
Organism: Nanhermannia cf. coronata Gr-Ori-00579; assembly: GCA_034699045.1. Taxonomy (NCBI): domain Eukaryota; kingdom Metazoa; phylum Arthropoda; class Arachnida; order Sarcoptiformes; family Nanhermanniidae; genus Nanhermannia; species Nanhermannia cf. coronata Gr-Ori-00579. The sequence goes on from JAQIXA010001650.1 coordinate 7,792, forward strand.
GAAATATCGACCTTTGTATAGTATGCAAACAGTCATAATTTCCTTTTAAATGTCATTTTGCTAGTTAAAATCCAAATTTTGCCGATTTTTAATACTAATAGATAGATAGTCATTTGGTCATAGTCATTTGGACATTTTCATTCAAAAAAATCTTCAAAATGTGCTAAAGGTACAGCTATATCTTTAATCAGAAAGAGCTAAATACATATTAAAAATTTTAGAACTTGAAAAATTGAAAAATTTAAGAATCTGAAGACTGAAAGATTCCGGAACTTTTGATAATTTTTTTGCTAATTTTGGCTACATCAATAAGGTAATGGATAAGACCTTTGAAAACTTTGAAAATTTTTTCAAACCTACACCTATTTGACAAGGTTTCATTTGATCATTTGTAAGGTCCCTTATTTCAGTATTTGAGCTATATTTCTATTATTTTTTCAAGTTTCTGCTGAGATTTGGTGTAAGTTATACTATACATTTCTCCAATCCAAGATAAAAAATAGTTGGCGATCGGTCTTACGAGATTCTTTCATTTCTTGCGGTTTTTCGCCCATTGTTTTATCGAAAACCCGCCGATTTCTTCTGAGTAATTCCTAACCCTGTCCCATTCATATCCGCCTTATGTCTCATATGAAATAAATCGAAATTTATACTCTTATTCTTAGACTGCATACTATTGTATACACATAGTCCTAGTACTAGACGGTTCTAAAATATCCAAGAAATTCTACAAAAATCAAACCGTTTTACATATACTTTTACTATGTACTATGTACTAGTACTTTGTGTAGAAAGTAGAAAGGTTTTGGTTACCCAAAGATTAGTCTCGGTTCGTAGACAAAAAAGTACCAAAATGTAAAAAGTAGAAAGTCCTATTCTATAGATATAGCAAGTACTCGTATCAAGTCAGATTTCAAATTTTCAAATTGGAAAAGTTCTTTACAATCCTACTGGAAATACATCATTTTTCATTTTATTTACCCCCATTTAATTCAAATGGAATTTCAAAGGTTACCACTATACACTACTAGTGTAGTACAAATAGAAACTCAAGAATCAGAAAGTTTCATAAAACATAAAGGCTCTTATTTCAAACCTAAAAGATTCATTTTGAAAACCAAAATAGATAAAGACAGAAAATTGCAATTTTTGAAATATTTTCAAAAAATTTTAGATTCGAAAGTCATATGAATTATTAACTGCCCAATTTTGTAAAAAAAATTAAATAACAGATAAATTCTAGTCAAAATAGCTGTAGTAAAAATGTCAAAATTTACAATTTTTGTCAAAATTTTATTGCAAAAATGTTAAAAATGTATAATTTTTTGTCAAACTAGTATAGTACCCACCCTACTTATCCTTAGTAAAAATGTTAACATTTTTGTAGTAAAAATGTCAAAATTCACAATTTTTTTTGTCAATTTTTCAATAGTTTTGAGTAAAATTTTGATATTCTAATTAAGGATAAATAAATATTGGTACCCTACTAGTGCCAGCATTGTTTGATATTATGTTCTAAATATGTAACAAGATATGCTATGCTACTGTATTTGAGTAAAATTTCACTTTTAAAGATAAAAATCTTGTAAATTAATAACTTTTCAAGATTCGAAATTCGACCAAAAAACCTCAATAATTCGAGGCAAGCTATGTTTTGCTTAGTAGCCGAGATTGTGGTGGGTAATAATTTAATAAAGTTATCTCTGATTCTCGACGATTAGCTCTTTTTTTTAACTAAATTATACACTACATACATGCATTCGAGTTAAATAAATTTGGGGTTTTGCCATCAGGGATCCGCAAAAACCGAACCGCAAAAACCATAGTAAAGAAAAACTGGCCCGAATAATATGAGATATCTCAATGACAATATATTTATTACATTCTGGACTTTCCCTATAAGATATACATGGTGTATATTATTATTATCTGTAGTATATAGGTATAGTAGTAGCACTTATTTCATTTCACAATTTCAGAGTTAGCAAAAGGATTATTATTTTTTTTCGCCTGGCTAGGCTCCGTATGGGGGCCTAGCCAAATAACCACAATATTAAGAATACATAAATTGCATTTATCTTTTACTAGTACCAGTAGTACTAGCACTACTACTTGTACAATATTGTTTTGGATATAATTTTGTATTACATTTTAGACCCTTTTTGCTAATAACAAAATTGTCAAATTTAATTTACACAAATTTGCCGATCTGTTTCATCAGATCTAAAATAATTCCAAAATATATTTCAAGATGTTTATCACGAATGTTATTACTGTAATTTTTACTAATTTTGAGATTATTAATCATAATTACAGATAATTATTGTATACCTACTCTGTTTTCGAGATATTACGCTATCAGAATTATAGAGAAGTAGTCATTAAATGCTGCTTTTTTTTACAATTTTTGACTATGTATGGTATTTGAGCAAAAATTTGTAATTTTGGACAATTTTGTATTTTTAGATTTTTAGAATCATAAGTAAATGGGTAAAAATAAGAGTAAATTGAAAGTCTAGACTTTTACAGTGAGTTTGAAAAAAGACCACTTATACTTATCTCAGAGCATAACTCTTTTTTTTTAGATAGGATTTTGAGACGCTTGTATGATTTTAATGGCTATTTAATATACTATATACATAAAGTTTGACTGAAAAAACAAGGGAAATAATTTCCATTACATTATTATACTGCTAGTATAACTAATACTAGTAGTAGTAGTATCATTATCATAGTGTGTTTAAATACCTTTAATTTCATTCACATTTACAAAACGAAATGAAATTTCCAACTTTCTCCCCATACAAAAAAGGGGACACAGATTGGGATTGTTTTACTTTTAGTACTAGAACTAGAATAGAAGCATTTCTGAGTTATCAACAAAGGCAATCAAATCATATTTTAAATTTATTTCATCAGAATTCTGAATCTAAATGTTGTCGAAGTATCCAGACTTGACAAAGGAAAATCGCAAAAAATCTCAAAATTTTATCTTTTTTGATATTTTCAAAATTATCTAAATACGAAGGTATAAAAGGGCTATTTCGTAGGTACAAAAATTTTCAAAGGACAGTGGTACAAAAGGGCTGTTTTAGAGCCCGGAAATTTATAGGTTTTCTATATCTCATTTGATAGAGCTAAAAACTGATGTTTAGGTCTGTGAGTGTTTGTTTTCCAAAAAATTCAATGCGAACATTGAGATATTTGAGGTCAAAGGTCGTTAGTTTTGAAATAAAATATTTTAAAAAAATAAATCAAAATAAAATAGATAATCTTTTTACGAATCTTTTTTCTAAACTTTTCAAGATTTTGTTCATTAAAATAGAAATTGGAATCAAAATATGAAAAACTAAAAAAAATTATTTGATAGAAAATTCCATATTTTTTTTATTAAAATATTCATTCTATGGATTGTTTGGTAACATTACCACATGGAACGGTACCTTATGGTGCCGCCAACAATTTTTGTAATCACTTATCTAAATGAGCATTTTTGTGTATTTATATCGCATCCTAACCTTCTAGATATGGTTGAAATTTACAATCGAAAAGTCTGACTTTTATTTAAAAACTAACAATCTTTGACCTCAAATATTTCAATGTTCGTATTGAATTCTTTGAAAAACAAACAGACTCACAAACGTCAATTTTTTAGCTCTATCGAATGAAATATAAGAAAACCTTTATACTCTCTGGGCCCAAAAAGACACCTTTTAGAACCATTGTCATTTCTAAAATTTCAAAATTCTGAAGTCTTTTTCATAAAGTTTTATAATCAGGTTATTTTTGGGCTTTTTTTCAATTACAGATACAGTACAACTAGTATAAAAGTTACAAAATTAGATCATTCCACTGTTATTCAAAAGTGCAATGATTGAAATCCCGAGTTTCATGACAGATCTCGAAATCTCAGATTTCAATACTCACGCATTTTGTAAAAAGTGGACTTTTTTGGTATTTTAAATTGAATTTTGATGAAGTACTTACTTGCCGTCTTAAAAGTTAAAACAAATGTTCGTAGCCAAAAAAGCCTTAAAAACTGGTTGAAAAGTTTTAAATTAAAACCTCAAAATCGAATTAACTAATGAGCACTGTCAACCTCTTAAGTATGTGAGATTGATTGACTTGCCTCTTATTGAAATTTTTGTTTGCCCACTACTATAGTACCCTACTAGTAAAGTGGGAGAAGGGGAAATGAGCAAAGTTTCTTTCAATTTTAAAACCTTTCATTCATTGATTTCAAGATTTCAAAAATCACAAGTTTTGAAAGAAAGGCCTGGAAAAAGTCAATATCTACTCTAGATTTCCTGCTTGATACGATATCAGTGCAAACTTGACTGAAATGAGAACTTTTTGTGATGAGATAAGGAAAGAAAATGGTCTTTCTAATCACCTCATAAAAATAAAAATCTTGGCGATTTCAAGAACAAGAAATCGGCGATTTCACGCCGGGATCTAAGGCTGCCTATGGGACATTCCAAATCACATCAAATGATCATCAAAGATGCTTTATTTACTTTGAGTCTTAAGAATCTTACGCTTTATTTTCTATACTAGTATACTAGGTAGAAGTTCTATGATACTCTCAGATACTCGAAAATCCACACTTTTGAACAAACCCATTTTCTTTATAATAATGTCTAATCCTATGCCAAATGCCATGTGATATGAGACCTACTAAAGTACTGGCAGTGCCTACAGTGTATAGGGAAAATCAAAATTGAGCCAAAAATTCAACTCAACTTCTTACATGCCTGTTCAAATTCTCGTATTGTTAAAATTTTGATAAAAATTAATTTTAAAAAATCGAAATTTTTATCACAATGTAAATAGCGACGGCATATCTGAAGATTTACAAATGCCAAATTGCAACTAGAAAAATTGAAACTGACATTTGTACCTTCAAATTTGCCCCGAGAATCCTAAACAGAAAAAAGTAGCTAATTTTGGAAATTCTAAATATAGGGTAGGGTACTGCTAACTAATCTTTACCTATACCTATATTATATGGTACTTAAAAATGATACTTTTATTTATAAAATTGTTCAGTTTTAAGGAAATTTAAGAAAAATCAGAATTTAAAAGACCTTTAGTAGAGGTCAATTATATCAGTACCTACATACAAATCTGGAACATTCTTACATACAAATCTGGAAATCTTTAAAAACCCGATTTAAGGTAGGTAGGGTACTTTATAAAAAATTATCATAAATCAGCCAAATGTTGAAATTTTGTAAAAATTTTGCCAAAATATTTTTGGAGATGCATATTTCCTATGCATGGGTCAAAAAATCTAAAGATATTGTAATGGATAGAAAAACAAAAATTGCTTTTTTTTGGGGGTAAATTTAATTTTTTTTGATATTTTTATCATGGACAGAATGTCTCAGATTCGACTCTAGTAACATATATTGTAGATCTGCTGGAGCTCGTGACCTATAAAATAAAATAAAATTTGAGATTTGAACCCCTTTGGTTTTATACCCAAATAATCAAATCTATAGCCCTTGAAGGCAATTGAATAAAATAAAATCAAACGAGTTTCGATTTCCTCAATTGTAATTCTCATTTAATCTGTTTTTCATCATCAGTGTTGGCCATTACTAGAACCCTTAAGTCTTAAGGCTCGTATCCTACTACTAGTACTTTGTATAGCTATAGATACTAATATCCTACCATTATACGATAACTTGAGGCAAATGATACGTATTTAATTTTAATACAGTACATTTTGCTTTAAAAGTTTATCAAACAAGAGCATATTTCTTTTATGGAACTTTTTGTAACCATTTTTGGTCTGAGTTTTTTGGCTACTGTCATCTAAAAAAATGATTTACTTTCACCAAAGTCCAACTCTCATATTTCTTATTTCTTTCCAATCTGAGGGAATTCAAACGTACCTAATACTCTATACTTTTAGTATATTTAACTATAAATACCATAATATTTATAATACTTTAGTTCATACTGGTAGTAAGTATCAATAGCCAAAAAAGAAATTTAAGAGAGTACTTAAAGCTTGTCCTGTACCCTTCAAGTCTGGATAAATATGAATTATGTCCGAGTCATTTTTTGCCTTTTTATTTTATAAATTTCTTCCTTTTTGCGGACAAAAAAAATCACAAATTTTGCAAATTCTAAATCAATATAATCCTAAAAAGTCACCTATTTTAGGTTATTTATAAAAATGTTTTACATATAGTAGAGTAGAATTTAAAGGACCTTTAAAGGTCTATAGGATACAGATAGAACATAGAGGTCTGAAATCTTCTGATATTACAAGCCTTAAAAAGTAGAAAATCTACATATAGTACTTTGTTGTAAATCAGCCATAAATTAAAATTTCGTCAGAATTTTAGTAAATTTTTTTTCAAAAGTTCATGCGACCGTTTTTCAGCATCCTTCTTAAAATATTGAAAAAATTTCTGGAATATAGTAAAGTAGAACTTGCAATTTTCAAAATGAGTTTGCTTACAAGCTGCATATTTACATATAAAAATATCTATGTTTGTAATGCATGTAGGTATATTCGTATGTGATAATATCCAGTATGCTTATGAGGGCATTAAAATGATGGTTAAAAACTCCTGGTGTTTGAGCTCATAAATGTCTACTCGAATTGGGTCGTTATTTTCAAAGGTGAAGTAAATTTTTAGTATAGTACTAGTACCTTATACTCGTACTAGTCCTATGTAGAATATGAAACTGAGGTAATATCCTTTAAAACCGTATTTTACTCTAGTTTTTACTATATTACTGTAATATAGTACTACTAACAGTAGTATGAATATGAGTCATAATTTAAGGACCATTTGTCATAAAGTGTATGCTTAAAGTGCAGTTAGTTATTTGAAAATATTATGCAAACTTACACCTAAATATTACTTATCACTTATCACAAATGTACAAAAATACTTCAAAATACCAGTAGTACTTTTAAGAATATCTATATGAATATCAATATCAATAAGATGTGAACTGCTCGCAATATTTAGATAATTATGCCAAAATATCATCATATATTATAATTGGTTCCCTATATGTAGGTGCATACCTATATATTTAAATCCTTAAAGTAGGTCAAATGATCATAAATGCAATTTATAGACCGCAATTTTAGATCTATTTTTAATTTCTGATTTCACTTTCTAAATTTTTGTAAATAATTAAGTTCAGGTTTATGTCTGTGTCTGTATCTAGAAAATCTTTTAATTTGAACTCTTTTAGCACTAATAGATACTAGTACCCACTTTACTAAATAGCATATATTTGATTACGATATTGACTAGTTTGAATTATTTTAGATTTTTTTTTTAGAATTTTCGGTCATTTAAAGCCAATACATAAAGTAACTTCCAAATTTTAGAAATTTCAATTTTCTTATAGATATGTGTTGAATTTCGAGACTAGATATAGATACTTAAGTACCTACATACATAATTATAAAATAATTATGAACCCTTCAAATTTTTAATATTTTTCAGAATTTAATTCTGAAGTACCTATATACATAGGTACCTACAATTAATTTCAAGATTTCAAGATTTCAATTTATACCTATGTTCTTTGAAATCCTATATGAGATTTTTTGTGAACCTTTACTTGTACATTTGTTTCCATTTTTGTCCCATTTTTTTTGTTTTATATTGATATGGATCTCGAATTTGAGTGACAGGAATTTTAGTGATACAACCCCACTTTTCATTCACTTTGCTAATAGTACAAGTACTAGTACATGAAGTAGTAAATAAAGTAGACCAAAATACTTTACTATAAATAGGATAGGATACTTATATAGTGTGTATAAAAATACTTGTGTATGTATTTTCTTCTGTAGATGGATAAAAAAATTTGTAGAAAAAGCTTCCTGAGCTCTCAAAACTCGAAAGTGAGTCCGATCCGACACTGGCACTTTTTTTATTTTTATGATCTGCCTCGATCCGAATTTGCGAAAATGTACTTTGCTCCGCCACATTTACTTTTTACTATAAACTTAAAATATTCCCATATAATAAACCCATATAAACATCTAGAATATTACCTTCTACATATAAGTAATATAATATGTATTTTAATAGTAGTATAAAATACTATATTTAGTAAATATCTTGGTTATTTGGTCAAAATATCGTAAGAAATTAGCTTAAAATTTGACAAAGAATCTTCTTTGCAGCTTATTTTGACCTATAAATGACCAGAAAGGTCATTCTATATTCTATAAGGTGATAAGTATACCTAAATTTTTTGAAATTTTGGACCTCTAGGTTTTAGCAGACCTAAGGGTCTGAAATTTCATATCAGAGTTATTCTAGATATTTGTATCTGACTTGAAAATCATTGTACAAAGTATACCCTAAGGATTATAAATCAGGTCAATTTTGAATCAAAATATTTGTAGGTTTGAGAAATTGTTATTTTGCTTAAATGTTCAAAACCCTCTGTAGTGTAGTGTAATGTAATGTACTATGATATGATAGAGTATAATAGGCAAGTGTATGATTAGTATTTTGGTAGTAAATAAATCCTTATCCTTATTTACTGGTAAGAGAGAAATGTATTATTTTCTTTCAACCTTAAATAAGTTGGATTTGTCTGAAACTTAAAAAGATAGAATTCGATTTCTACTATTACAGATACTTTAGTTTTGTTTGAAAGAAAAGTTTTTATTCTCAAAGTATCGAAATTTAATCATTAGCTTCTTATACTGCTAATATTACAAGAGATAAGTATCTTTATAGAGGTATCTATTTCACTAGAAATCTAGAAATCAGTTGAAGTAAACAGAAGGATCCTTTTTCGCAAAAAAAAGCTGCAAATTCAGTTAGGTACTTACTACTATAGTTTTTTGTGCAATTTCTTCGGCCTTGAAGGATACAAAAAAATTAGAGTAACTTTATATGATAGATTTCCTTCCTTTTGTACTTTTATTGTTCTGGAAAACAAAACAAAAAAAGGCCCAAATTTTTACATTTTTTGTACAAAATGAGGCAAAGTTTTGTGTATAAAAAAACCTTGAAAATTTAAAATAAACCTATACTGTACTCTGTAGATGTAGAACTAGGCTAGAAAACAAATTAATACTAATTTTTAGAGTTTTTTTGCACTTTGTGCAAAATTAGCTAATCTAATGAGTATAAAAAGTTTGAAAATTTCTCAAAATTTTATCAAAAATTCATTCTACAAGTGTTACACAATAGCTATGAACACTTGCAAGACGTAAACTGAACTTTCTGGAAGAAAATGTCTCAAATTTTTAACAAAATTTTCAAATTTATTCAAGTTTTTAACAAAAGCTGGTGTCAAAAATCCAAAATTTAGTCAAATTTTGACAATATGAAATTTGGCTGGGTGTTAGAATTCTTTCAAATTAAAAAATGAGTTTATCATTTATATTAGGGTAGTATCCTTTATGGTCGTATTTCTTTCTTTTACTTCCAAGTATTGTAGGTACTACTATAAGTACTAGTGATATTTATTATTCTCATATTACATCTCCTCAACTTCAAAAAAAAAAGGATTATTTTACTCAAAAGTTCCAGCAGCTCTTTGAAAAAATTTAATATGACACTTTTTCGTCAAGAAATGTACAAATACTAGTACTCAAGTACTAGTCTTACCATAGTAGTAGAAATATACTCGTACAAATAAAAAGCCTCAAAAAAAGTTGAAAAAGTAGAGAAAGTAAGTGAATAAATAAATAAAAAAGGTTTGGTACATTTTCGTATAAAAAATAAAAATAAAAGCTAATCCAGCTCTAAACATATGGTTTTCTCTGACTTACTTTCTTTACAATATATAGTACCCTACGTAGGGTACCTATACAAGTACATATAGAATATAGGTAGTAGTATACTGTAGTACAAGCTCTGACTACTATTAGTAGTAATAAGTATCCGCAGCAGTAGTAGTAGTCCATCAAAATAAATGAAAGTGCATTATATCATAGAGCATTGTGGAAAATACTCAAAATTTTATACAATTTGACTTTTTCTATTTACTACTTACTTGTGCGTACTATACACCTAAATAAAAAATAGAAAACTCATACTTGAACCATGCTATTATAAAAGGGAGCAGTTGGCTTATTTTGAGAATTTTGGCTTGATTTTATGAACTAAATTCTACTCTAAAGGTATTTGAAAAGATCTAGATATTCAGATCTTCAGATCTAGCCTTCAGGCCTTTCCATGTTAAACCTGATAGAAATACTCTCTGGTAGAGAGCCGAAGATATCCTTTGAGTTTGACTTATTTAAAGTTAGAGGTGTGAACATCAGAACTGTAACTTCTAGGCCTTAGACAACGACCATATACCTTCTAGACAAAAAGTTTAAAAACTAAAATAGCAGTAGAAATATTACCCTTTTTATCATACTCTGTCACAAAATGCTAGTAAAAGTATCGTAAGTATCGCGTGGTTTTCAGTAGAAAGTTAGAAACATGAATTATATTAGATTGCTGTTTTTTTGTTGCGGACATACTCGAATTAATAGACTTAAAACTTAATTCTACCTAATTCTACCTTTGTACCTTACTACTTCTTTAACTAGTAGCATAAAGTATTTTTATATTTTTATGACTATTATTAAGTTTTTTTGACTATTTTTAGAAAAATACCCTATTATATATTTATGTCAGTAAAACAATCTAGAAAAGGACTTTGTATCTTAAGTACCCTACATGCTTTTCTTTACATATTGCGTTTATAAAGTATGATTAATCCAGATTGAGGTAAAAAAGAGGGATTCCATATGTTAGAGTAGGCAGCTAGAAGTTTTTATATTCTTAGATTTTCTAATTCATAATTTTACAGATAGTAGGTACTACTATTCTTTATACATATTTTACACAAATGTACCTACTTACTTATTTAGGTCCAAGTACCTTTATCAAAGCCAACTACCTATTATAAAGCTCATTTTATGATTTTTAAAATCTTACATCTAGATATCTGTTTAGGCTGGTTCTTGATAAATTTTATAGATTTTTAACGTTATTCCAAATATTTAGGCCTAAAATTTGTCTCAATTAAAAAAAATAGATTCTCGTTCATGGCTAGCTTCCTAAATATTTTGAATTTGAAATACCTAAAATGATTGTAAATTGTAATTTCTATTATCTGTATATGGTACTTATTGTAATAAAACCTCCAGATTTTTCCTGATTCTTAGCCTATATTGATCTCTTATTGTAATTCATATTTGAATATTTAAATACTTCTACTACTCGTACGGTAGTACGTACAGTAGTACCTACTTACTATTTAGGGTATGAATCGACAAGTTTAATAAAATAAAAATAAAAATAAAGTAATAATATCTAACCCTCCAGATAAGTATGATGTATTGGATTTTTTTTTTTTTTTTTTTTGATTCTCGAGTTCAAATTGTAGGAAATTTTCAATTCAAAATTGAAATCTTGCGAATTCATCTATGTAACTTGTTCTATTCTGTAGTACAAGATCTGTACCCTACTAGTAGTAAGTAGCAAATATTATACTTGTATAATATTTGTATCCAAGTATTATAGTAATGTAATAAGTATATGAAACCAAGTGTATAAATAAATTGATTTTTTTTTCTCTCTCTCATATCCAATTTAGATAAGAAGGCTCGCATTTTTTCCCCTATAAATAGTACAAAAATCTTACTTAAACTATAGTATTTCTCATAAGTATATGAAAAAAGAAAGCGAAAGTTAAAAAGTACTATACAATACAATTTACAGGGTAGTTCAAAAGTAAGTAGCCATTTTAGCCATTTCAAAATCAAATATTTCAAAAGCTACTTAATTTTTGTTGACTTTTGGGGAAAAAATAGAGATTTTTTGAATGAAATGCTCAATATTTGAGATACTTTCGGCATATACTTTTGAATAATCTTGTACAAGTGTGCTGGAAATGTGCTATACGATACAGGATACAGGGTTGTTCAAAAGCAAAATTTTTCGATAATTTACACAAAATTTAAGTTAATTTTTGTTAGAAAAAATGAAAAAATTGAGATTCTGTGAGATAATAAGCTATATTTAAAGATACTCTGTCTTAACTTTTGAATAACCTTGTACTAGTTTATTAGAAAGTACATTTATTCGACTAGTATAGTATAGTAGGTACTCGTATTAAATACTAAACCCAAATACTTTTAATAGTCATATCAATTTTCGCCTTTTCTCCAAGCAAAAGCCCAAGTTCTCGAGCCAAAAGAATTTTTGAGATCTTAATAACTCGTCCAACCCTCATTTCCATTTTTCCGACAAAAAGAGTACAAGTTTATATGAGTCCTCGTATAAGTAAAGGATATAAAATTTACAGTTTTTGGAAAGCTTTTACTTTTAGGTACTCTTATAAGTATAAGATTATAAGTACATACTTTGATATCATGTAATATTCAGCCCAAGGCATTTGATACTCACCAAGTTTTAATAGATCAATTGATTCTTCTCAGCACTTATTAATCATAAGTATATTGTAGTAGTAGGGTTGAAGTAGAGACTTGTTCAGAATTTAAAAGGTTCAAAATATACTTTTAGTCAATCACAAAAGCTAGATTTTTACATTTTGAGCTAACTAATATTGTAGGAGGAAATTTCACACTTTTGAAAGTTGGTTTAATTGAAATTTGGAAAATTCTAGAAATTTTGAATATAACTTTTTCGATATTACTTACTCGTTTTTAATTAGAAATATCGAGGTTAAAAATTCTGGAACTCTTGTAATTTCAAACCATTATTTAGAATTCATTGAAATTTTTGCGACGTTTAAAATCAGATATTAAAAAAATGGAATTTATTCCGAAGCAAATACATTACATTCATTGAGATACTTGAATATATCTCAGGAAATGCCCATTGAGAACAATGAATGTACCAAATACATTCATTAGTCAGTCACCGATTGTATCTTTACAAAAAATCCAGGCCTCTAGGTCAACCTTAAATTCTTAAAATTGAAAAATTTGTAACAATTTTAAGCTCCAAAAGTCAAAATATCATCTACCTAAAACACATAACTACTAGTACTGTTACTTGTGGAAATACTTGTAGATACTTGTATGAAGTAAATTCATAAAAGAGCTTTTGCAAGGCTTTTAGATTAGTAAAAAATGTCTTTACAATAAGGATACTTTTAAGATCAGATTTTTGATGAGAGCGAGCTAAAGAATGTGAGTAGAATATGAATAAGGGTCAATATTTTAATACCTTTTTTTGAAGAAAAGGGGCAGTAAAATCCTTTGCCAACAGCCGGATGCCAACAACTTCATCATACTACTACTATCACCACTAGTACTTTACCCTTAGAAATATACAGAGTTATTAGTTAAATATTCGACTCAAGATCAGAAACTTATAAGTAAAGTACTTAAGTACTAGCGAAATAATAATCTTTTCAGATTAGGAAAGTGATCTACAATCTACATGAGAGCTTATGTAATAAACCCTTAGGAAAAATTATAACTTAACCAAATTAACCAAATTTTATACTCTCATTAATAATTGAAAATGTTCCAAATCTTTGGGGAACTCATATACGTACTATGAAATTGATTTAAGCAAAAATTTTTGATATTTTTAGCTTTCTTGGCCTTATTTATAGATCGAAATAGGCTAAAAAATGTTAGAATTTTCTTCGCATAAATTGCATTTACAGAATTTCAATCAAAATACTGATCTTTGACGTAATACTTCAATGACATTTCTTAACATTCACTTACTGGTCTCCTTAAGACTTACAACATACACTGACCATTTATGTAATCTAAATCTAAAAAATTATATCTGAGAGATAAGTAGTAAGAGTTATAAAATTTTATCACAAGATTTTTACTTTCTCGGTCAGCAGGTATGTCTACTCTTTGTTCAAAATCGTATTTGATATAAAACAGAATTACTTGATTCGATAAATTGGATTCTATTTTGAGTAGTTGAAACTTTTTTTAGCGGTCAAATGCATTGAATAAATATTTTATAAAAAATGAAAAATTCTTACTTATTGTTAGGCTAGGTACTTGTCTTGAATTCTTTTAAAATCAATATGGATTTGACAAGCAAAGCACTACTTAGGTATATAAAGAAGAAAAATCTCAAATATTACCTCTAATATGTGCAATTATGAGTGAATTATATACCTAATCGAAAGATTGCTATTATTTAGAAAACAAACTTTAAAAATTAGAATAAAATGTTCAAAGGATACTCGTATATTCTGCTTTCAGGCCTGTTCATGTTAAAGTTAAAGCTCATATACGAGCTCGTAAAGGCTTGAAAGCCCATTAAAACATGAAGATATCATTTCAGATTTTTTTTTAAATCTTCAGATTTTGGTATTTCAAAACTGATGAATGCAAATTGAATGATCTTTTAGAAAAAAAATCCAAAATTTTGACTGAATTTATAATATAGGTCAATTATGTCTTCAAAAATTCAACAAACTAAACAACAAAATGTCATATTTTCAACTTGTAACTAAACAAGTAAAGAAAACATCCAGTAATGTAAAAAAGACAATTGAAATTTTTTCCAAAATTTATGATATTTTTAACAAAAGTGAATTTTTTCTTCTTTTTGTGGCAGAGAAAGGTCTTGAATTCTCGATTCTAGAGAAAAAAATGAACTTTCGCCAAATTTCGGGTTGCAATAATGTTATGTAATATAATATAAAGCAATGGCCTTATACTATACAAATACTACAAAAGTTCTATACCCTACTTAAATTTAAGGGTATATGGGACATGTAATGTAATTCGTTTTTTTTCTCCTAGAAAAAAAAATCTCATATTGAAAGCTTCTGTTCGAATTTGCAAATTTGCCATCTAAATCGATGTAAAATACAAATTTCGAGCTGGTAATCAATCAAAACGCCTTCTAAATAAGAAACCTCATCTTCTTAAACCCATACTGATGCTATGTACTAGTACTGTGATATTTTGTAATTCAGATTGAGAAAATTAAATTAAATTGCTATTGGGTTCTATTTAATTGGGTTCTATTTAAGCTAGTAAAATACCCCTAAATACTTCGTATTTAAGTAAAAGTACAAAGTATCTGTAGATAGTGTGAAACCAAAAAATTCGAATACTGAGGGGTGGGCAGCTTTAAAAAAACAGTTTAAAAAAAATTCCCTACCTTACAGCTTTCGTTGATGAATTTTTTTCGTGTTCTCAATATGTTGTCCATGCTTCTCCGCGACGAGCCTCAATCTCCATTTCCATGATTTGTACACTTTTT
>JAQIXA010001651.1:0-23014 GCA_034699045.1 Nanhermannia cf. coronata Gr-Ori-00579
TAGAACTTAGGATTAGTAGGGGAATGTCAGAAACTCGATTTTTTGACCAAATCTATTATACATTAAATGTAAAAAAAACTCTGAATAGTAGGGTACATAAATTGGTGTAGCTGAAGCAGAAGAACTTGATTGTGGCGAATTTTGTGAGGAATTAGGTGGTGTTTCACTAACCACGGATGCAAGAGAATCAATTCGTGGTCGTTTTACAGGGTTATCCGAAAGCAGGAAACTGGGTGATCCAAAAATCTCTTCCTCATTATCAGATTCAAATTCACTCATTTTATTTACGAAATTTTGACAAGTTTTAGAAAATATTTATAATTTGTCCTTGTATTTTAAAAAAAGTACCAGTATTCTTTAGTTTATTAAGCTTTACTAAAGAAAAAAGTTCAATAGACCTTTTGAGATAAAGCAGGTATAATTTGTATTAAACTTTAAAAGATTAAAATACTATAAATAGTATACCTACCTTAGTCATATTCAGTATCATACATATATACTCTATGTGTATACATAAGTAACTATTTTTGATATTCCTAGGTACAATAATTTTTATGCTTTGTTTATTATAGTGTAAGGGTACTTGGTAGAAAGCTAAATATCATGGAAATTTTGACAAATTTTGACAAAACTAGAAAAATTTTGACAAAATTTGTCAAAATTTTGGAAAATTTTTCTAAATTTTGACGAATTTTGATCAATTTTGACCAATGTTAACTTCTATCAAAATTTTTGAAAATGTTAAAATATGATTTGGATACATTTATTTAAACGAAATAAGCTTATGAGAAATTAACGTATAAGGAATTTGGGTACTCTTGGGTAGTTCTAATTGGGTACCCAAATAGATGAGTACCCAATTTCATTTGGGTAGTTACCTTTTTGTGCACCTATAGGTAAAATTATACGAGGATTTAATTGAGATATCTACCCAACTAGTAATAGTACCATAGTATCAGTATAATACTTTACCTAATCGTATAAGTATCTGTAGGTAAACCCAAAATTACTTGAAGAAGAGAGACAAAAGTACATATAAGTAGAGATCATTTTCAAATTTACTTTTATTTTTATGTCATCATCTCTAAACCATTTTATACATTATAGATACTGAATACTGATACTAGGTTACAAGAGATGTGAGTTTTGGATTTTGATATTTTTTGGATCTTTTTTTAGGGTATTTTGCGTGTGTTGAAGTGCTATTATAGATATTGAGTATTTCGAGTTGGTTTTGTATTTGTTGGTGAAAGTGTGCCAAATCGGCTCTTTCGATCACTTTCCCGTGAATTATCACCAAAATCACACTATATACTGTCTTACAGTACTAGTACTACAGTATAGTATAAGGACAAAGTGCTTGAGAACTCACTTAAACTGGAAATCTGGAGAGAACTGGAAGAAGAGAGAGTTGGTAAATGTCAGAATCACACCCAAAATAAACTTAAACTTCCCCAAACAAGCCCATAAAAGTATGCTCCTTCTTCCAAAGTCAATTCGAGAAAAAATAAACCATATGTTATATAGAATACTACTACAATATCACTTCGACTTATCCCAGTACTATAGTACTAGTACTAGTACCAACAATAAAAAAGATTTTTTTTGAGCCCAAAACACATTACAAGAGTAGTTAGAAAAGTTTCCAACTCTTTCCTTCTTCATATTTCTTAAGATCAGACAGAGGAAAAGGAAATAAAAATAAAAAATAAAAAATAAAATTTTAGAGATTTCTTTTTTAGAAAAAAGTGTGAAATCTATTACGAGTTTCTTTCGAGTGTCCATAACTTTTAAGGCTTATGGACACTTGACTTACTTAAATTATACTAGTACTAGTATTATGTATTAGTATGAGGATCTTAAGGAGCCTTCAAAAACAGCTCAGTACTAGTACTAGTAGTTATTTAAGAGACCCTTAAGTTTGTAAATAGTAGACTGAAGACTGGTCATTAGCCAGGTTAATTACAAAACCCTGTTTATTTAAACTACCTTTTCTTATAATATAAGTACCCTACCTATATTAGCATCATATAGTAGGGTATTAAAATATAAATTATTTAACGATGGTCTAAAAAGTGCACTAATTATTCCCTATATTGTACTTGTTCTTGTTTAACATAATGGGATTTGCCTCGAAGGCTTCACTAATTAAAGCTACCTCATTATACATACACTAGACATAAGATAAGATACTTTTTCTTTCAACTTTTTTTTTTGAATTTTGGGCCCAACCCATGGTCATATGAACCATGGATTCGAAGTTTGAAGAATGAAAGAAATTCCTGGCTCCTGACTGATAATTGGTCCAGATAGCCCAGTTGCATCCTATGGGGTACTTAATCATTTTTACCCCATTTATTCCATTCAATAAGATTTCCATATTTTAGAATACATTTCTTCTCCTTCTTTGAGTATATAGGTAGGGTACTTATACTAGATAGGTAGGTACTTGGTAGGTATAAGTAGAGTTTGAATTAATTGAATAGGTTAGAATGGATAGAGGAAATGTATCTAGACTCTAGACTAACTAGTAGAACTATGTGACAAAATTGCAAAGGTCTTGAAAATGGACTTAATAATCTAAATGCTAGTAAGTGTACATTAGGCATTAGGTACTTATGTATGTACATATGGAGTAGGGTATAGAGAGATGTAAGTAAAAGTCAAAAGAGTGAGAGTGAGGGGAGGGTGGGGGAGTTTTTGCGGAAATGATTTTGGGTAGTTTTTGGAGTCGTCGAATTTGAGTAAAATGTTGTAATGTTTCGATATCGGACGTGACCCACAAGTATAATGAACCCCATAGACTACAAGGAACCCCGAATCGAGATGATAGATCAAGGAATACTACTATCCTAAACTATGTATGTGATCATAGACAGGAAAAAAAGCCACTTGGACATTCTTATAAAACATTTCAAAATCACATAGGTACCTAATAACAATAAAAGTACCAACCTAAAAAGATTGAAAGATTTAAAAATGACATGTGTTTAATTTCATAACCGATTTTGGTTAATTTTGGTTTCAAAATATTTTTAGGTTAGTGTTAGTATAGGTTTGGTTAGGTGAATGTCATTCAAGATTAATACTAATAAGCTATTTTAGCGAAAATTGCGTATTCATTGGCGATTGGGTTAGGTTAGGCGGATTTTTTTAAAATTTTGGGTTAATTTCATACAGGAGTACTTAATGTTAGACCAAAAATATAGGGGTAAATTTAATCAAAATAGACAAGAATAAACCGAGCCTTAGATTAGGTTAAGTTAGCTCGGATTCTGTATTCATTAGGATTCAGTTGTATTATATTATTAATTTAAATAACAATTGGATATTTTAATAAAAAAAATACGAATATCAATAGAACCAATGATCTCATCTTTTAGATTTTTGTTTGGAGTATATAGAGCTTTTAAAAACTTTAAAAGATAGAAATTTTATTGAAAATTTAAAATAATATTTATATAAAAGTTTACTGAGAAAAAATTAATTTAATCAGTTTTTTCTAAGCAAGTTACAAATTTTTGAGTATTTTGATATTCGAAGCATCGTCTGCCTTAAAAATTGACAAAAGAGCTTCTCTTTATAGTTTATTTAGGTAGGTACATCTGAGTACTCGTTGAGTCTCTTATGCATTTTTCTTTGATTGGAACTCGACTGAATTTGAATTCAAATTCAAATTTATTGCCATTTACACTTATCATTATCAGTTTAGTACTCCTAGTATCAGTCCCCCCCCCTTTCTTTTACAAAAAATCAAAGAGGACCCTTATACAAGAGAATCTTAATGGTGATTATGAACAGATACCCAAATCCTCACGGGTTTCATTATCTTAACTACCTTTACCTATACAGTACTGCATCTAAATAATAGGAAGATACTTTGAGTAAAAATTTAAAAAAAAAAAGATTATTTTATAGTTTTTTAAGAAGTAGTATATGTTAGTAGATGTAAAATTGTTAAACGATCATTATGTATGATATGATGAGGACAAGTTTAAAACTTTTAGTAAGTACTAGTACTAGTAGTAGTACATAGTAGTATTACAAGAGGTCAAACATATGAATAATGACACTTACACAGAACTAACACTTAACTATTTGAATATTTAAATTAGGAAGATAAAAGTTTGCCAAATGTCCCGTTTTATGCCATCTCATAGGCATAGGCCATAGGCCCATAGAGCTGCTGACATGGACCATAAGGCTAAAGTGTCAACCTAATGAAATGAACGATAAGCTCTGTCTATGTATCTAGTAGAAGGAGATTGAAAAACAACTTTTAAATCGACTTTTAAATTACCCACAAATATTCAAGAGAGAGAGAAAGAGATAAACCCCTAGCTTTATGTAATAGACCATATTACATAATAGTAGTATTGTAATTGTGTTTTAATCAAGTTAAGATTAGCACAAGATTCTAAAACCACCATGAAGTCTTCTCAAAAATCTCTAAAGTAGAAGATACTTGGGCAAGTACTAGTATTAGATACGAGTATTTAACTAAAGATACTCTAAAGTAAAGTATTTTGTAAATGAGTATTTAAAAGAGTTGTAAACTCCACGGTTTCTACCTCTACTTTAGAGTATGTTCGTTTGTGGTCTCGTGAGAACTAACGTGGGTTTTTGGTGTAATTACAATAACTAGATAGAATTGTAACCTAAAACAAGCAAAAAAAAAACTCATAGGAATCCTATTGTACGTATCTGACTAGTTCTTATGTATTAGGAAGAATTTGAGAGTATAAGGAAATAAATAATAAAAGTTGGGGACAAAAGAAGGAGATTATTTGCTTATTTTTTAATGTCAAGAACTTACAAAACAGATCATCACTCAACCTGGCATTGGCATTATACTAGCATAGTAGTAGTACAAGTATCTCAAGTATCTGAACTCTAGATTGCAAAAAAACCATACGAGAGTATCTGTATGGTATACTTGGACTTGAAAACTGAAAAGTATCGGATTACTCGAAAAATTTCATTTCTTGAGTTGGTCATCAAATATCGAGGGCTCTGACTTAAATGGACATTTGTGACCCTCATGTCGTCCTATACACTACATACTCTAATGGGTCTCCCAGTTAAAATATACAACATGTATTAGGTACTTTAGCTTTAGATATATATATTAGTAGTACATAGAAATATAAAAAGGTCTATATTGTGATAATAATTCAAGTGGTAATGTAAATGAGTGTTGGTATTAGAGTACTAAGGTAGTAAAAGTCCATTATATTATTTGAGTTTTGGGAGCTGGCTGGTCTTCTGGTTGTCAACATTTTAAGATTTTAAAATTTCGAGTTTTCAAATGAGTGTATGAGATGATCACCCGAGAACGAGAACTCAAAGTCTTCAAGAAGAAAAGTATCTAAGATACTTTTTGTAGTATCAGATACATTAGGCTCTAAAATACCTAAAATACTGTACTAGTACTATGTATATGGTGCTGGTAAGTTAATGGGGGAAATGTCGGCACTAAATAGTAATGGCACTTTGAATTCCTTTACTACCTAAGAAGAAAACCTTTATCTTTATACCTAACCTAACTAACTACAATTCTTAACAACTACATACTACTTTGTATACCAAAAACTCAAAACAAATACAATTTAACCCATATACATAGCCAAGTACCTAGCCAAGTACCTATAGGTATTAGGTTTAGAAAATGGTAAATAGGTTTTTGAAAGAACTGCTGAAACTATTTATAATATTCTGATTTGATTTGATTTGTGCTTTTTTTGAGTAATGATTATAGTTAATTCCACTTTACAATTACTATTACTATTTAGAGTATTTGTCTTTTCAAGTTTGGACAAAACAAGATGAATTGATAAAATATCTCTAGAGCTCAGCTGACTGATGATGAGAGAATAAATAGAATAAAATTAATGCTAATCCAACCTTTTATTATGTATATTATTATTATAGTAGTAGAGTAGAGTACCTAGAGTATCCCTGCATTTGGTTTTAATCTTTTGAAAAGTTGACAAATTGAGCTCTGAAGTTTGCGAATTGTCGCAAAAAAGAGTGGCGAAATGTTCAGCTCCAATTCTATTGTATTTCGATACCTATATACAGATACTCAGATACCTATACAGTATGTCTATGATTGTACACTTATCATTGTTAGCTATAATTTAACAAGTACTTTATAATATGTATTTCTATGTATTTGTATTTGAATCTGATGGTGTTTTTGAGTGTCATTTTCTCATTCAAATGATCCAAAACCACTATTAATAATCCCTTTCAAACACCACTAAACTAACTAATCTCAATCTCTTTTCAAAAACCCATTCAAAAAAACTAACTCGAATTCAAAATGAAAATTCAAAAGTCTGGCTATTAGAATTTGTGTATTTGAGATTATAAGACAAAGGGCTGGGGCTTTTTTTAATCTTTGAGGAGATCTACTTTACTCAATCAAATCATGGCCAATAAAAAATAGACACAAAAAACCATTACATAGATCTATAAGTATCTATAAGACTCTATTCTATGAAAAAGAGAATTTTTCAAAGTCATTTTTATCTGCTTATTAATTCCACTTATCTGAGCTTACCTGCCCTACAACCCAATAATCATTTTACTAGAGATACTCGGAGGTAGATTAGGGATAGTTTGGAAATATTTTTGAAATTTGGAAAGACTTGTGTTTAATTTCATTCCTATTTTGGTTGAATTTACCCCTAAATTTTTAGTTAAAACTTTACCCCAATTACGAGTATGAAATTTAGTTTATACATACAGTTAGACCAAAAATTTTAAGGGTAAATTCAATCAAGTTATAGCAAAAATTTAGGGGTAAATTTAACCAAAATAAGGATTTTAGTAAATCTGAGACATTTTGAAAGCTCGATTTCATCTAAAAGAGCAAATTGCATTTATATCTCAAAGTAACTTAAATATTCTTATTTAAAAATATCACTTGGTTTATGAAAAATAAGGCTTTCAAAATTTCCCAAAAAGCTTCCAAACTATCCCTCATCTACCCCTATTTGTAATTTTTTCCATTGAATTCAATGAGTTTTAAAAGTAATTGAGAATTTTCAAGCAAGTTGTTTCGATTCTGCTATTAAAATTAAATGGAGTTGACAGGCAGGAGCGAATAATCCGTTAAGTTAAGAGCTGAAATGTCGAGCAAATCTTATCGCTTTTTTTTGTATTTTTTTTCTGTCACCTCACCTCAGCCAGCAGACTCTTGTTCGAAAATAGCCCAAAGCCAGAACACAATAATCATACTACTATCACTGTGTACTAGACATAAGATTAGAACTGTTCTACAACTTGCTTACCTTCTTTATTAAGATATTTAACTGAGATTATTAAGTAAATAAAGTCATCTAATCCTATAACAAGTCCAAATCCTTATAATTTACCTTGAAAAACCATTCTTTTTTTCTAGACTTTCGAGATAAACTTAAACTCATTCTACAATGAGAAAATTAGAAAATTTTCTGCATCAAATTTTATTCATAAATTCAAGTTGAAATTTGATATTTTGTAAAGTACTTCGTAATTCAAAGTGGGTAATAATTGTCTCAGAATTCGATAAATCTGCGTAGATTAGGGAGCACGCTTCAATGCAATATGGTTAATGTTATAGTTGGCAAAAATTTCTCAAATTTCTCGAATTCCATTCCAGATTTGGCAAAAGATTTGCAAAAAAATTTAAAAAAAAAGTGTTTAGATATTCTACAGTGAGATCATTTGAGGTCAAATTTTTTTATTTCTGAAATTTGATCCTCGAAAACGCCCCCTTGTACATACTACTATGCTTTGTATTCAGTACTATACATACTACTATGCTTTGTATTCAGTACTAGAGATACACCCTTGATTTGGTTGTACTTAAAATGTAATAATTTAGATTTTAAATAAATGTTTATTTTTGTGTATAAATGAATGTTAAGTAAGTTGTAATCGAATTCAGAAGGTTAAATATGTAAAATATATGTAAAATAGTATAAAATGGTTGGTTTTTTGAGGTTGGCAGTGTCTTAATTGGGCAGTTGGTGACATGTACCCAAACATCATGACCATAATAAACTACCATTAACAACTAGTACTACTAGTAGTAGTAGTATAGATACAGATACAATGGATATTTAAGTAGATCAGACTTGAACAACAATTCCATATTATCTCTTTTGATAATCTCATTCGATTTCAATTTCAATTTACAGATCAAAATCTCAACTCTAAAAAATCCAATTCAATGCCCAAAAGCTCAATCACACATCTATACACATAACTCCTACTACTACTTATACATAGGGGTAGATTAGGGATAATTTGAAACTTTTTTCAAAGTTTCAAAGTAGTAGTTTATAATCAGAGAAACTCATTATTTTTAAAAAATCTATTTGTAGAGAGATACTCGTAGCCTGTCAAGTCAGAATAAGAACTGATTGAAAATAGAATTCCCAAATTTGAATGTTTTTCCGAAGTATCCCTAATCAACCCCTGTCATACTGCTACAAACTACATCCTAGTACTAGATACTTATAAATAAAGATACTTACCTATTATGCAAATATTTATAAGTATCTAGCTAGTACATATAGGAAGCCATGTATAAGTAGTAGATGGTAAAATACTCAATGTCAATCGAATAAACTGAAGAAATAATTGAGTAATTGAAATTCTCATTATTTTTTAAAAACACTTACGATCGAAATAAATCCAAGTACATACCCTACATACATACCTACAAGTTCAAAGGCCAGTGAGGCAGGTGTACCAGCACTATATGTATAATACATATATGCCTAATAAAGTACCTGCAGCCTATTGAAGTAGGTTTATTTTATTTTTGAGGCACGCGACTTTTGTGTCCGGAATGGTAAAATAATTAGAAAAAGCCATAAGCCATAATATACTTATATAGGTAGGTACTTATAATACTTAATAAGGATTAAATAAACCCATTACTTATTTTTTTCTCACATATTTAGTCACATTAATAGTCATTCATTATACTTACTTACTTGAGTACTCTACTATACTATGTATGTACAATAAGTAATAAGTAGCAGTATTAAGTCATGTTATGTTTGCACAGGCTCATATTTATGCAAATAGATTTAACTTAAAAGAAAGAACACGAAGAGCTATATGTTGTGTCAGCTTATATCACTTACTTACTTTTATTTTAGGCAAATATTTAATCCTTAAAATCATCACAATTATACATACAAAATTATACAGAAATTTAAGAGCTTTTAAAACCATAAGTAGTTCTCATGATTTAGAGGTAAAGTAAAAAAAAAAAAAGAAAAAAAATGAGTAAATTAGTTTTAATTGACAGGTCATTTGTAGAAGCTTAATTAGGAATCAATTCACTTCCGGCCAATCTTAAAAAAACCAAAGTCTAAGAACTATAATAATAATAAGTAATTCTAACAAGGGAGGACTAGAGCTTGTATTTTTTTGATTTTTGAATTTTTGTATTCAATCGACAAAAAAATCCCAAAACTTGTTCTGACACTGTGGTAAAACTCGCCTATCAAAATTACCCAAGATAACAGTCAGATAACCTAACCTTTTTACATGGTAACCGTGAATTTTTAAGAAAAAACTTTAAGTTTTTGGTCACTTTAAGGTAGTTTTTTATGCTCTTTCTAATGGTGCAAACCGTTTTTGAAAATTTTTCATAGTTTTCGAGTTACGTGGGTCAGCATCCTGTGTTAAAGAAACCTATGTTAGTCTAAAACTATGAAAAATTTTCATAAACGGTTTTCACCATTAGAAAAAACAAAAAAACTACCTTAAAGTGACCAAAAACTTAAAGTTTTTTCTTAAAAATTCACGGTTACCATGTAAAAGTTAGCCGAGATATCTGATGAATATCTCGGATAATTTTGATAAATGAATGTCAGAGATGGTTTTAGGATATTTTTGGTTGAATGAATACAAAAATTCAAAAAATAATAAAAATACAAGCTGTAGTCCCCCCTTGTAAGTTGGTTTGAAGTTAAAAAAAAAGTGGATTTCTCATCTCAACTCCCTGTCAATTACTTTCCAGGAGCACAAAAATCCAACTTTTTTTTCCTTCTATATAGGTAGGTACTTTTTTTTCTTCAAAATAATCCTCACAAACACAAAAATTTTGCTTATTTTTTCGACATAAATTTAAACTTCTCGTAGTATAAGCTTAACTTTAAGTTATTTTTTTTGTGAAACATCAAGTCACCTTTCTCAAACATACAAGTACATACTACCTATGTATATAGTACGATTGAGGTGAAACTTTTTCTCAAATATTATTCTGTCCATGTACTTTACCTTGCTAAAAAATAAAAAAAAAATAAAAAAAGTTTTCTTCAAAAACTTGACATCTAACAAGCATACAATCATCCCAGAATGAATCCAAGTCTTATACTCTGTAGAGTCTAGAGTAAAAAGTCAAGTGTTGACAATGCAAGTGAGGTTTTACCCAGAAAAAAAAATTGAGACCTTTGACAAAAATGTAACTAAACTGAATACATATAAGAATAAAATAAAATAAAAAAAATACACAACTCCATGACCTTATACCATGTCATGTAGTACTAGTACTGTATATTATAAAGTATCTGAGTATATTTGTTCAAATCACAAGGCAAAAAAGAAGGGTTCGAATCCAATAATAGAGCCAAAAACTCGGAAAAAAAGATTCGAAATTCGAGTTTTAGTTTCCAGAACATCTTTCTCTCCACTAGTACTGCTGTACTACTGTATAAAGTACAGTAGTACTTGTGTAAGAAGTACACTAAATATACCTAAAAGTAAGGTATAAGTTGAAAGGTATGTTTTGAAAAAGTATATGGGATTTAGTATAGGACTTTGAATACAGTAAATACAGAGTATCTGTAGATACTACATATTAGATAGTGGGGGTCTTTTTGAGAATTTCGAGTTCGAGTTTCGAGCTCCCCCAATCATTTCTCAGTCGACCGTCGAGCACTCAACTACACACTCTACATAGCTCAAAATATATCACAAATTTCTCACATATCCCGAAAAATATCAAGAAAATATCAAGTACAAGAACTATTACAGTGAAATACTTATAATATCATAGAGTATCTTGCAAAAATTAGCTAAATTTCCGTCTATTTAGGCGATTTTAGCAAAAATTTTGACCATTTTTTGACATTTTTCATCGAGAAAAATTGCATTTTCAGCTCGTAATCTAAAGTAGATTTTTCTAAAACCATAATTATTGTTAAAATTTGTGCTAATCTAAAGTGTTCTATAAGAATAGACAGGTTTTTCTTACTAAATATTTAAGGGACAAGATAACATTGTGTTCAAAAAAACTGAAGTAATTTGAAGGAAGAAAATTGATTGACAGGACTTTTTCGTTCTTAGAAATAAATTCGAGTATTTTTTTCGATTCGATTATGGGGAAAATGCTCGGTCGGTTGAATTCCAGTTAAATTTGAGCAATTGAAAAACAAATATACCAAGACTAGTAGACTGTAATTCAGTTTTTTATTTTTTTGAAAAAAAAACTCGAAAGAATATTTACAATTTTATATAAGCCTTATCACAGTGAACAAGACTATGTAGTGGGATTTCTTGTTGAATTTTATTTTCTTTATTTTTATTTGAATGTGACCTACAAATAATACGAGTAATAGAATAAATGTTCTTGAGTTTGAATCTTCAATCATTCAAAGCCGAAGCCGACATTCAAAGTTTTTCTTGTAGGATTTACTGACTGATATTTTGGGCTCTTTATGTGAAATATTTGATATAATAAAAGAATAAAATAAAGCAATTACTTGGGGGATTTGTTCAAATGAAATATACTTGGTAATAGGCCATAATACAATATGAATAGTAGAGGTAAATAGGGTGTGAAAAGTGTAATTGTTTGGGCCAAAAACTCGATCAAAAAATACCTACAGATACTCAGATACTCTGAGAGTATCTTGGAAATTTGATTTGACTCATCTTGAAGAATTCGACCAAGTGTAGAAAAACAAACAAAAAAATTTTTTTTTCTTGATTTATTTCACTCATCATTGGTTCACCAGACCTATAAAAAACCCTATAAAAATGTAGTTAATACAAATACATCAAATCACAATTTCACACAAAAGTTTCCTAAACTTTATTTGGATCGAATTTTGGAAATTTCAGAAAATAGAAGTTCAGATTTGAGAAAAGGTAAATTTTCTACTCTTATTTATAATAATCCCTTTTCTAAATTATAAAATTATAAACTAGATTTAATAATGCCTAGTCCCTATGTAATGTAGTAAATGATATAATGATAATAGTCCTAGTATACTAGTAGTAGTATCGATAAGTCTCAAGTTGAGAAAAAACAGATTTGCGAAATTTAATATGGATTTTCAAAGCTTAAATCTGATTAAATCCCTTGTAAACTCGAGTAAATTGGAAAATAATATTTTGAAACTCGAATACTCCGTATCTACTACAATATATAAGTAAGTATCTGAATATTCTGAAAAGTATCTGAAATTTTAAATTTAAACTTTTGAGGAAACTCCCTCTTAAATAATTCACCCTAAGTTGAAACACAACAACAGAATTTAAGTCTCATAAATTGCTAAAATTTAGCTAAAATATAAATGATAATACGCCTACTACTTAAATAGTATAGAGTCTATATAATATTCAAATTTCACTAATCAATCAATCTACTAGTCAAAAATTAAAATCCAAAATCCATCAAATCATACCAAGAATATCATAATCAACCTCTATAATATCAGTATATAGGTAGATACTTAAAAATTTAATCAAATTTTTCAATTTGCGGAGAAAAAAGTGAAATCTCAAGTAAAAAGAGTAATTGGATCAATTTATTAAATCTCAAATTGAATATTAATCATACTTGACTATGATACTATATACATAGTAATACCTACATTATACTGTATATAGTAGTACCTACATAATATAGCCCAGTATATAGTCATATTTGGCAGATTTTTTTGCTATAAAATTTGTATTTTGACATCTGTTCTGTGTGATAGAAAAAAAGGTCAAAATTCTTTTGAGGTTTTATAATTCATGTGTGCTATGTGATGGCTTCGAGCTATGCAAATTACTATAATTGCCCCCCATGGTATTTAAATATCATTTAAATGTATTGCAATCTCTAGTATAGTATACTACTGATATAAGTTGAAAATATTCAAATTTTTTAAGGATGCAAAAACTGCAATAAAATCAATAAAATCGATGTTCCAGTGAAGTACCAAATAGATACTTTTTACAAAGTATCTGAGTATTTGTTTATCATTTGCTCGAATTTTTTTTGACTGGTAGGATTTATCAGCCTAGAGGGTCTATATTATATATTACGATGCTTTTGTCTTAATCTTCTCTGACTGGCTCTTTTACATGTGTAATATATGGACCTTAAAATATTTTATTCGATGACAATAATGAGCACTCATTAGGAAGTCAGGCTGACCAAAAAAAATCATAATTTTGCCTCAAGACCTAAGTACTCAAAGAAATCATATCCTCATTGCATTGCATACCAAGAGATCATAAAATTACTTTGAAAAAAAATCTTTGTGTTTGTATTTTATGTAATAGAGATCAAAATATCGAAAACCAAAAACATTCATTATTATACTATCCTTAATAATCCATAGTACTTATGATTAGTTGGTGTAATTTTTGACTGTACCTTTGGTTTTATTCGAAATTTCACCAAAAAGTTTGTTTTTCCTATGTTTTCCTCCTAAGGCTCAAAATAGGAGTATCTATATGGTATGTTAGTATAAAGGTAATTCAGAAATAAAATAAAAGTTTTTGAAAAGTTGAGTTTTCTTATACGAGTATCTGTAGTTTAGTTTAGTAGTTAGTAGCAAAGGTTTGCTGCTCCCAATACTAATGACTAGACATGGCAAAATAACAGAATAATAGCCAATTCAGTATATATTATAGGATATCAGTATCAGTACTATAGAATGTACTAACTACTGCTATTATTACAAGGGGAATCAGGTGCAACTTTCTTTAACTTTTTGTAGTTTAATTTCAACTTTTTTTGATTTCCTATATTATATCTACTATAGTTTTTAGTTTGGAGTTTGTATATGTATTTGTTTGTAGTAATTAGATTGGCTTAATATGCAATGCATGAATGCAACCAAACTCACATTTAATGAACAACCACTACACTACTACATACTACTACTGTACTATTGTATATCGATCTAGTTTGCGAATAAAATATTTTAATATTTCATATTTGCACTTTGACACACAATAACCTCTCTATAAAGTAATTTAGAATTGGGCGAGACTCTATAATACAAGTCCTAACCAGGTAAATTGAAATCTCTGACCAAAACTACTCGATCCCATTATATTAAATGTAAAGTTCACATCAAAATTAAATTTTGACACAAGATTTTGGGTAATGAGGATATATATACTGACCTAAAAGTTCAAATAAAATATAGTTCCCAATGCTAATAATACAGTAGAAATTACTTATGACTAAATTCCTGGCTAAAAATGAACGGTTTTAGCATTTTATTTGACCTTTTAAGGTCAGTATCTATCTACATTGTCCAAAAATTTTAGTGTAAAATTGTAGATTTTTGATTTAAACTTTATATTTTATATACCTAATGGTATTGAGTAGTTTTGGTTCGCAATTTCAATTTATCTGGTCAATGGAATTTAGAGTTTAGAGTGTAATTTTTTTAAACATTTTTTAAATTTTTAGAATCTAAACAAAATTTTTTTTGACGTTTTGATCGAAATTTTAATAAATTAGATGCGCTCTCAGGCTCTCCCTTTATTTTAAAATTCTAAATTAATAGCTTGATAATTCATTTAGATTTTAACAAACACCTACCTAAATACAATTCTGATTTTTTATACTTATACTAATTAGGATACAATAATAGTTTAAAGTGAATGAATTGCTTTATAGAGAGATGAGGCTGTGATTCTAGTTTAGTATTATTATTGGTCAGTAAATATTGTGCGAGTGTAAACATTCAATTTGGAATTCAGTAAGTCAGTACAGTACCCATACATACTTACCCATCTAAACCTATATAATTTATAGGTTTAAAAATTCATTTAGATTTTGAATTTTGCTGAATTTTCTAAAGCACTTTTAAGTTCATTCTCTATGATATATACTGTATATAGTACCTATATAACTATATTATTATGTTAAAAAGCTTAAGGTATAGTTCTTTAGTACTACTTAATATTAGGTTTTTAGTAGAGGGTTCCATTAATTTAATCATTTCGGAAATTAATCGATAGACTCATAACATAACTGCCTGCTTATCTTTATAGGTCTCTCTCTCAACTCTCTCAAGTAGTATAATGCAGTATAAATTCACTTTTAATTTTACATTTTTGAGCCAACTAGTACCATACTATTATGTATTAAATAGGGTTATATAAGGTATAGTTATATACATAATAGTAAAATGGGTTCAAAGCCCAAATATTTGTTTATTTATTTATTTATTAATTTATTTATTCAGAAAAGATTAGAGGAGAAATCAATAGACCCAAATTAGCTCTGAGCTTTTTCTCTCTCAAAAATCAAAAAAGAGAAACAAAATCCCAGATACATACAGAGTATAACCTTTGACTATTAGGTAGGTAAGGTACTGTAGTGTAAGGTACTTTATAGTTAAGGTAAAACAAAAAGGGAATTTAACATGCCAAAGTTGAAGTCATTTCTTTGTGAATATTCACCCGGGATTTTAACTCTGTTTTCCTAAAATAAATATTAAATACTATTTATAATACATATATAGGTATATAAGGATACTTTAGGTATAAATTGATAGATAAAAGGTAAATTTGTGGGTTTTCTCCTCGAAAATTCTTTTGATTTTTGATGGAAATCAAAATCAAAATCAAATGAAAGGAAAGGAAAGTAAATGGGGGGAGAAAGAAGGCACATTCAATAATTTCCATTTACAGATTATATACCTTAAGGGCTTCTCTCGAAAGCTCGAAAAATTCATTTCGTATCAGTTTTTGATTGAATAATTTCAAGATTTTAAATTTTACTTTGGCTAATTTGTGGCTGGCAAGTCAGTAAAAGTCTAAAATCTGCCCAGGCAGGACACCTCACTTGTTCATTTATAAAGTATCCACAAGAAGTCTAAAGATAGTCGAGATACAATTTTTAAAAGACCTGCCAATTGTCCGAGAATTTTTTTGAGTATCTCCAGAACTCGATATAAAATTTAAGTTGAAAACATGAATATTTCAAAAAAATAACAGAAATGGTCTAAATTTTAAAAATTTTGCTGAGAATATTGGTTCCAATTAACATATTTATTATTCAACATTTAATTAAATAAGTTTGGTTGCAAACGAGTGTAGAATCCTCTACAGAATACCTCTGTATAAGGTATACCTTAAAGCTGAGTGTAAGAAGTGATGAAAGGTTTACAAATTTTTGGATCTATTGAAATAAAGAAAGTAGGAGAGAAAGAAAGAGTGGGAAAGTTTTTGTGGATACAAATGAGGCTCATTAATTTGCTCGAATTTGAATTCAGGAGACCCAAAACTACTTTCTCATTCACTTCTCAAAAACTCAATTTCCCCAAAACCCAAAACCATTTTATACGACCCATATAAGAATATTATCCCATTTAAATACCCCCTGTTATACTACGAGTACTACTACCATTTAAATGTCGTCGACAAGTCGGTCGGATACATACATACATACCTTATATTACTTATTACCATTTTAATGCCATATTTTACTATACCCAAGTACTATACTATAGAGTATTACCTATAGGATTCTTTAGTAAAGTTAAAAGAAATTTTAAGGATTTTGTTGAGGAAAAGAAAGAAAGAATCTATTCCGGAATTTCTTACAAATCCGGGATTTCATTTATTAATCCTTCTTATACTTCAAATGATTTAAAACTGAAGAACTACACTCAATACAACCAGTACTACTACTATATAGTATCTTTTAGCTCGCATTTTACTTTCAGGTACAATCTATCTCTTAAAATCGAGCTTTTCTTGAACTGGTAGAAGGGTTTAAATAAATCCTAGTTGTAGATAAGTACTTTAAGAGTTTTAAGACTTAAATCTTAATTCATTTATTAGAGGATTTCATCGAAAATAAAATAAAATTACTAGTACTAGTATTATGTATTCTAAGCTGATGAAAACTCGTTCATTTCTCTCTCAACTCAAGATTTAAGACAATGAATCCAATTTGGCTGGCTTATCTCTTCTCACAATTTACAATTTACAAATTGAATTCAATTTCGAAAAAAAAAGTTTTTAATTTTAAGGCGAGGTCTCTATTACAAGATACTATATAGATATACCTGTATCTGAATAGATATCCTGAGGGTAAATGGCAGGCCAAAAAAATAAATTACATATTAGAATTAGAAGGGAAGAAAGTGACAGATTTGGTTTTAATTTTAATTCTGCACTCGATATGTCAACCAACTACTAGAATATTACCTATACTAGATACTAATACTAGATACTAGGATTTAGTACTTAAAATCGAAATTAATTTGCATAAAATTTAAGTAATTTCAATTTCAAGTAGGTTTTCTGAGTGACATAAATTTTTTTTCTCTATCGAGAATCTTCTCTCTCTCTCTCTCTCTCTCTCTCTCTAGTTGGAAATGTCAACTACCCAAATACAAGTCATAAAATATCGAATATCTAATCCATTATTTTATTGAATAATTTTGCATAACTCGTTCTCTTATACCATGTATAAGAGTACTAATGTCAAGTACTTTATTTTATAGATACTTTATATATTAGTAGGTATTAGTATTATGTATGTTTCAAAAGTCAAAACTGAAATCTCCGACTTTTAATTCGAGTAATAAAAAGCTTTTATCTTTGACTGCTCGAACTGAAGGTAATTTGACAAACATGTCCAGACAACCACACCTGATTAACCATACACCATCCATTCCATTATTCAAATACATATTACATATACTACTGATACATACACTATTAGATAGGAATAAGTCAATGAAATTCAATCAAATCAAAAAGTCAAAAAAAAAAAAAAAGTTAAAAACTTGTTTGATTTTTTTATATTTATTTACAATTTTGCACACAGAGTAGGGTACTTAACCCCCACTGAACCCTGTCAATAGCCATTTAACATCGTCGAACTATTTTCTAACTTTTAATAATACTCCTCAAAAGACTTTTGTCTTTTTGGGTTTTAAAATTTGGAGTAAGTATCTATAGGTATTGTATAGTATCTATAGTAGATATAAGTAATGTTAAAATGCATTCTAGTTTAGTTGCATAATAGCATGTTATTAAGAAGGGTTAAAAGATGAGGGCTCACTCTTATCAGAGTAATAATACCTTATGTCTTGGTCTATCAAGTCAAGTTCTTTTTGTTTGATGAATTCCTCAAAAAGTTTATAGGGATTTTTAATGGTAGTTTGGTTTGGTTTTTGTGTTTTTTGAAAGTTGGTTTGGGTTCCGAAAGGAAATTAGAATGGCATGCAATCGAATCGACTCAACTCGGGCTGGTTTGCATGTCCAGTCCAATTCGAATACATATCTAGATACTCCAATAGCCGATACTGCATAGTATGTAGTAGTAGTAAGTGAGTTGGATGGCCAATTTGAGGAATAATTGAGTGAAATTAAACTTACTACAGATCTGCAATCTACAAAATACAAATACTAGTACTAGTATCTGTAAAAGTACTGGTATAATAAGTGATGATGATGATGATGGTATAGAATAGAGCTAGTTAAAATGATAATAAAAGTAGGAATTTTGTGGCCATGCGGGAGTCTGAATACCTTTTTGTTTTTCTTACTTACTTCCATCCAGATACTTGTTATTATACAGATACCTATACCTATTGATTTAAATGCAAATCCGACCACTTTTTCTCATTTAAATTGGAGCTCTTCTGATCCTACACTTGTTCACAACTACCAGTACTTACCTTACATACATACCATTAGACTACTTGTTCTTACATAATAAATAGGTAGGTAGTAGGTACTAGTACTTGTAGTATGAGCTTGGCAAGGGGCCACTTAAAGGTAAAAGATTAGAAAGATCTTAAGGGTTATGAACTGCACCTTTTTGCTCAATTTTGATCTCATTTACTCGAAAATCAAGGCCAGTTTCAGCTTCTTCTTCTTCTTCTTCAGTCAGTCCAGTCCTAGCCAGTCAAATCTGAAGAAACCATGATAAAAAACCAAAGATTTTTTTTATCAAAGTTTGGTTTGGGATATTCATTACTTCTACTATCTGGTTGTAGTAGATTTTGATTTGGTTATCTTGACTGTATAGTATGTATTAGTAGTATAACAAGTTGGTCCAGTTAGTCAGTCAGTCAGTTCTGCTCTGTTGTGGTTTCATTTCTTGGCTTTTCTAACCCTTTAGAAAATACTCACTTACTCTTAGAATTAGAATGAACCATACTCTTCAGTATCTATACAGATATACGTGTATATGTAATGCAATGCTGGTGTATTGTAATTGTGGTTTGAACTGTCTCTTTGAGTCCCAAACATTTTCTTTTTAAAACTCAAACTCGCAGATACTTTGGTACTTGATAGTTAGTTGTTGTGGCTTCGACTGTCAAGCCCTCGAGCATCATACAACTATACATATACCTACTGATACTTCACTTGAAATGCACAAAATATTATAAAATAAAATGAAATAAAATAAAATATTCACATCTGCTCCTATCTACTCGTAACCCCCTGTTATGATGACAATGATACATAATTATTCGGGAAAAAAACCCATCAAGAGTCTGAACAACATGACCTTTACTTACTACCAGTAGGTACCTATAGTATAAGTATCTACTCGAAAGACCAAAGCAAAGTTGTAATAAATAGAATAGAAAAGTTAAGAAAAGGATCTTGTGTCTTCTGTGTGAGAAACATCATTTTTTATACCATGGTTTTTGTAGTAAGTAAGAGTGTCGAACAGGAAATAGTTTTTGACTCGACAGATGTGATATAATTTGGACTCTATTGTAAACACATTTACTACCATCGCATTTTATAACCTATAAGAGTATCTTACATAAGTATAATAAATGGTAGATAATGGTTTGCAAATTGCATTAGGAAACTTTATTAGTCCCATTGTGTCCCACAGATCTGCGAGATACTCAAGACAGGACTCACTTTTTTTTGCAATTTCCTATCTCTTATACAGAGATACTAAATACTGCTTTATGATTTCTTGTGAACAGTATTCTGATATAGTAGTTAGTGGTTGACCCAAAATCTAGTTATGTCTATTAATGGGAATATCCGATGCAATTAATCCCTAAAGTATCTATAGGACTATATATAGGATCTAGATTATCTATAAATGTAACTCTCACTTTGATTGGATTACATAATCCTCAGGCAACAGCAGCAGCAGCAGCAAGCAGGCTTTTGATTAAGATCGAGATTTCGGAAATATTAATTGAAAAATTGGCAAGAAATCTTCGACTCTGTAAGTATCTGCTCTAGTATAAGTTTAGTAGGGCGTGTTTCGAATCCTTAAGAAACTTATCCGATGGCTACTATATACCTACATTAGTAGGATATTGGTAAGGTCTGCTAATGAGTATATTGGCAGATAAGGCCTGGAGGTTCCTTACTTACGTTTCATAGAAGACCTGGGCTCTTTTTATCCAAGATTTCTTTCAACTTTATGGACCTTCAAGGCCTAAAATACCCAAGTTAGTAAAATCAATGGGTTCTTCGTATATAACTTGGGTAATAGTACCTACAGTATTTTAGTATCTACAGTATAAAGGAAATTCGGTTTTTATTGAGAATGATATCTCTCTCTTTTGATTGTGAACTCCCTATTCCTACAGAAGAATATTTCTTTCTTTCTTTCTTTATTTTTCCTTTCTTTGAAGGTTTTTAAAAACGGTGTGGATATAAAGGGAGCTGGAGGAGTACACCGTGGAATACTTAAATAAACTCACCCGGGAAATTCAAAGGTCGTAATAATATACACATACTATACGAGTATATAGTAGATACAGAAGTTGAGTTTTATTTCGAGTTTTTTGATCTCGTGAATGCAGTTGCAATGCAAATTATGCGTTTTTTCGACTCAGGGCGTGTGATATACAGGGTTGGGCGCGTGAAAAACCCTACACACCATACATATCACGCAAATTCTACGCACTTTTTAGCTCGCATTTCTATAAACATTACTAAAGTACCTATTATAATATCGTCTTACAGATACTCTACTAGAGTATCTCTACTAGTAGAGTATCTGTAAAGTATCTGTATCAGAATATCAGTAGTACTGATATTTTAAACTATTCGGTACAAAGTATTTTTAAGCCATTTTCTAAAAAACTCAAATTTTGTTAAGAAAGTTGAGCTATTTGACTAGGTTAAAGTTATTGAGAATTTATTTAAACTTTGAAAAGGTATGGTATTTTGAATTAAAGTTTATCGTTTTGGTTTTGAGCTTTGAAATTTAGAATTTATCCAATATACCTATCTAGTACATATAGTAGGTATCAAATGTATTTCTTTCTATTTAGCCGATCGAATCATCTGAAATCCAAAGTACTCTACCTACTCTAAAAATCTCCATTTACTTTGGACTTGTAATTTTAAGTTTAACTTGAAAGTGTAAGTTTAAGTTTTTTTTTATCTATCTGGTAGTAAAGAGTTGGATCTGGCTGCTGGTAATTTACCCGCTAAACTTCACCTGACTCTGACTCGCATTTTAATTACGAATTAAAAATCTCGAGTTCTCGATCCCAAATACCAAATAGTGAATACTATACTATAGAAAGATCCTAATAGCTGAATATCAAAGAAAGAGCAAGTCCTATTTAGCAATCATCTCCATTTTCAAGCCGAAACTCGGCAGGAAACCTTAACTAAATACTCATTTTAAATACAAATAATACTTATGCCAAAATCAGCCCCGAAAAACCGAATTTCTCCGCATAAATCCATTCACATTATATTAGCTGATCTAATACTACTACTGTAGTACTATAGTACTGTAGTAATAATAGTAAAGGTAAATTTTAGATTATCTATTTTAAGGTTCCTTCTGATTGGATTTTCTGCCTGCTCCTGGCAGCAAAATTCAATCTTCCAATTTCAACATTTTTTTTCCGACGATGAGCAAATTTAAATTTACTATTACTCAAGTATTTTACTTACCAGGGTTTTAGAACACATCTATCTACAAGTCTACTGATCGATAATAGAAGGAAATGTCTTTGATTTGATAGACTTAAGTGGACGACCGCATGCTGAGACCCTTAACTAGAAATCGAAATTGCGAAAAAAAAGTTGGATTTTTTTGCTCGCTTTTTTACGGGTTAAAAATAGAAGTAAAAAAAAATTTGATTCTACATTAGAGTTCTCAATTCGGGTATTCTCGACTCGAGATACACGCTCGTGTATTTCAGTGATATCGACCCGGGTCGATATTCGTGTAATTCGGGTATTTTTCTAAAATCACTATTTCTTACAAAAAAATGATTTTAATTTTATTATATTACCATTTCAGCTTTATATTTTCAAATTTTTGACAATAAATCCGCCGATAACCCACAAAAACCGACATTGGCCGATTTTTATTTTGATCTTTTTTTTTTTAATTTTTCTAGATTTTTGAGTATGAGCATTACAAAAACAATATCTAAACATTCATGAACAAACCGATAAACAAAAAATTATTCATTTCCAATTTCATTCACAAATTATTCTTATCCTTATCAACTTTTGTATTCAGGGGGTTATTTTACAGTATTTGGACAAAAATTTTGAAAGGCACAAAAAAACTTTAGATATGGCCATTTTGTCCAATTGGCATACTGGTGAAAATATGGCAGAAGTTCTTTATGAAACTCTTGAATCTTACCTTAAGCTATCTTAATTAAGTTTGTAGTCCAAAATGATCCAAAGGATCAAAAAGAAATTTTGGAAATAGAATTTTTGAAGTGACATTTACTTTGCCATAGGATGCCAATAGGACTTTTGCTAAGAGAACTTTTTGCAA
>JAQIXA010001652.1:0-23006 GCA_034699045.1 Nanhermannia cf. coronata Gr-Ori-00579
ATCAAGCTCTATCAGAATATATGTAATAGTACAAATAAATATTAGGAGTTTTTCCAAAATTTTATCAAAATTTAAAATGAATATACACTGGTTGTTACCATTTTGAAATTTTATAAATAAAGATGCCTAAAAAAAAATTGAAATTATTTGAACTTTTGATTGCTAAAATGTGAGTAATTAAAAAGTTTAAAAAGTAAAATATTAAGTAGGTATGTAAGAGTAAAATTATTTTTTTTTGAAATTATACACCCTTTTTTAATTGACTGCAAGTAAAAGGAATATGCCATTATCAAATGATAAGTACCAAATGATAGGAAATTATGTAGGTTTATATGTAAGAAAATAAGTTTAAAAATATAAAAAGTAAAATAAGTTTATGAAATTATAAACAACATCATTTGATACCTTATAATAATAGGACATAAAAACAAAATCATTGAATTAGCAAGGCCTTTTTTGCCTTTGCTGGTCGACCAACCTTTCTTTTTTGGCCAATCATAATATTTTTGGCTTGTAGAGATATAGTGAAAAGTTTCTCTTGATAAGATATACCGACAATGTGTTTACACAAATAATTTTTAAAATAATAAATAGAATCTTTCCAAAATTCTTTATTGAGACTAACTTACCATGATTGAAAATTCAGAGTCAATAAAATTAAAGATATAGAATTTTATCTTGAATATTCATATTTTTAATATATTTATATTGAGGGTAGTTTAATATTGAAGCTCATTTCTTACTATTGATAAAAAATTAGGTACACTCTAAGAAATCCGGTGATGATTTTTTACGGTGAAATTATATTGTCCCACCAAAATGGTGATATTTTTTTTATCAAAATTTGGTAGTAATTATCACCGACAGGTAACAATTTACTACCAAATCATAATAAATTATCACCGACTGGTAGTAAATTGCTACCAGTGGGGTGATATTTACTACCAAATTTTGACAAAAAAATATCACCATTTTGGTGGGATTATATAATTTCACCAGCTCTGGTAGTAAAAAATCATCACCAATTTTTCTCAGTGTAGTAGTAGGTAGCTGTAGCTAGAAACTTTAAAAGGATATCTAGTAAAGTAATATCAGTTTCATTACAGAGTATTTAAATTTTAATTTTAATAGTTTGTTTTCATATTGACCATGAGCTATTGAATTCTATGGGCAATTTTAAACAGTTTAAAAATTATGCTAATAATTAACTATAATACCTACTACTAGTACCTACTATATGTAGGGTGCTTTATAATTTTAATGCATTTTATTTTTAAAACTCATTCAATCAATAGTGGTTTTTTAATATTGTTAAATGACTATAAAATTTTATTTCCCATTTACTAGGAATTATAGGCAGCAAAAACAAAACTGGAAAAAAATCAACAAAAGACAATAATTTCGAGAAACCGTCCAATTTTTATGTCAGCCAATGTATGTATCACTTCTAATAAAATAAAAGTAGAACATTTATTGTACATAAAATTCCACGTCAGTTGTGTACATTTTAATATCTAATTTCTATTTAAACTAGGTTATTCGAGCTCGGAACATTTTGAAGAAAGACGCTTCAAGTTTTCCTATCAAAAGCCTGTAATTCGATGATCTAAACTAAAGGATTCAAAATAAGAAGAAATTGAAAAAATGGCCAAATTTCCTGCAGTTTTATGGAATAAATTAACTCGGAAAAAAGTAATCGATCTGAAGGATAATGATACGGAACTGGCTCGAGTTTTGACAACATTTGACCTCACACTTTTGGGCATAGGAAGTACCCTAGGTGTAGGGATTTATGTTCTGGCTGGATCAGTTGCAAGAAATTTAGCTGGGTAAAACAAGAATTTGTAAATATAGGTATTCGAAAGTTTTGCTAAATTTCTAAATTTTCATTTGTTTTTTCTAGTCCAGCAGTGGTGATTTCGTTTTTTATTGCTGCAGTAGCATCTGTGTTGGCTGGTAATAGGATTTTATATCTTTTTTTTATAATTTGTAAAAAAAAAATTTGCAGATTTTTATGTAGATTTTTATATTAGTGTTATCAATCAGATAGAGATAGGTAAATTAGATTGATCACATTTCCAAATTTTCAAAACAAGAAATTCTCAAGATTTTTGAGCAATATACAAAGTATAAGGTGTTCAGGATTAGTAAGTACCCTACTAACAATAATATATAGGGATAGAAATTAAGGTACTTTTTTACTTTAGTAAGTAGGGTACTTACTTTATTTACATATTTATACATTTTTCGAAATGAAAGATACTATTTATCAAAGCTATTTTATCCCTAAATAAAAATCTTTAAAACTTCTCAAAATTTTGAGCAGTTCGAAATTCGAATTCAAGATTCGATTGGCTTCCTTTTTTGCTATCTATCAAATAGTGGTATCTCTAGTAAGATACCTTCATGTTATGATATCTTATAATATGACACTATAGGTAATCTAAATATGTACTTATCGTTAGTATTGTATAGGTACTTGTACAGTAAGTCAATTAGTGGCCAATTAGATACAACAAATTAAACATAATTACAAAAGTGTATTAGTACCTACAACATATTTGCAATTTAATTACTTATTTAAATTGCTATTTTTAGGGCTTTGCTATGCTGAGTTTGGAGCTCGAGGTAAGTCGAATGGAAATAGTATATTAGAATAAACAACCAAATACATATACTAATTTATGTATAAAATGTATTTCTCAAAGTTCCAAAGGCTGGATCCGCGTATGCACTAAAATTATAAACTCCACTAGAAATGTGTTTTGCAAAATTTTAATTGATTTCATGTGATTTCATTCAGATACATTTACTCATATGTTTGTGTGGGCGAATTGATCGCTTTTATTGTGGGTAAGTCGATGCAAAAAAAATTTGAATTTGAAATAATTTGATATTTTCAACTTTTTATAGGCTGGAATTTAATTATGGAGTATGTAATTGGAGTGGCAAGTGTTGCTCGAGGGTAAGGAAAGAATATATTTTGCAAATGACCGAGAAGTTAATTGAAAGACATTTTTAGGTATTCAGGATACGTGGACTCTTTATTTAATGGGGAAATGCAAAAGGCTTTTGAGACTCTCACAGTTGATTTAAATTTTGTCAGTGTTACTTTCGATTTTTTTGCCTTTACAATTACACTTGTTTTGACATGTAAGTACTATAGTACTACACCTGAAAGAAAAGGGGACTTATGAAGGTTTTTAGATTTCCACAATCCACATATTAAAAGTGTCAAATTTACAGATAAAAATTTCGGAATTTGTCATTAAGAACTCAAAATATTTGACAATTTCCTTTTAAACTTTGGCATACTTAAATCTTAAATACCCTTGTACTACTAGCTTTGATCTCGGATAAAAAATTTGGGAAAATTCTACAATAAAACTTTTTTTACAAAAAGATCATTTAAGATCCTAGAATAGAAATGAGAGAATATTTTTGAAAAATTTATTTTTAAATCTTGAAAACGCAAATACAGTTCTCTAAAGTATCTTGTACTATACCTAGGTATTTAGTAAAATAAAAACCTCTTTAAGACCTTTTTTAAGAGTTAATATATTTTTAATAAATGTTGATAATTTTGAATAATTATACTTTGTAGTTATCCTTGCGATGGGAGTAAAAGAGTCGACCATTTTCAACAACATTTTTACTTGTTTGAATTTGGGTGTTGTGCTTTTTGTAATTATTGCTGGATCTTTAAAAGGTAGGCAATACATTTAACATTATACAAATATTCAGTTGATTACGATATCAAGGATTTCAAAAGTTAATTTGAGATAAGAATATTACTATAAGATTTAATATATTTTACGTGTAGCTGACCCAGGGAATTGGAACATTTCCTTATCTGATGTCAATACAAGTAGTACAGATCATCATGGTCATAAAATTGAACCAGGGGTCGGATCATTCGCGCCGTTCGGATTTGGAGGTTTCTACATTACTTTTACTTTTAATAAAAAGAAACCTATTACTTATCTACTAAATTTTTAGGGATCATGAAAGGTAGGTGCAGCTGATATTCTATGACTTTTAAAAATTCACATAAGAACATCGACTTTAAAAAATTTCCAGGGGCGGCAACTTGTTTCTACGGGTTTGTAGGATTTGATGTATAAAGTACATATTTATAAAGCTTCATGTAGATTGTTTTTAAAATTCTATGCTTTTCTTAAAGGTGATTGCAACGACAGGTACGAAAGAGTTCTCAATTTGTGTAAATTTTGTGTATTCAAATTCAGTATGAAATCGTACGAGTATAATTGATGTTTCCCAAAATCAATATTTTTGATATTTTTAAAGGTGAAGAAGCCAAAAATCCTCAAAGAGCTATCCCGCTGGCCATCATTTTCTCCTTGATGTTCGTTTTTGTTGCTTATTTCGGTGTTTCAACGGTAATCACAATGATGACGCCGTATTACTTACAAGATATTCAAGCTCCACTTCCATATGCGTTTCAATATACGGGTTTCGAAGCTGGGAAATATATTGTTTCTGTTGGGGCGTTATTCGGTCTTTCCACAAGGTAGGTCATGTCAGTAGGATCTTTTGCACAAAAATCCAAAAAATTTCATCTAAATTTCAATGTTTTATCAAATACTGTAGTTCTGTATGTTTTTTCGGGAAATCTTTTCATGGTTTCAAAAACGACATAAATGAGTCATAAATATTTTACGATGGAATCTTAAAATTTTCTAAAAATTCTTAAGGATTTCCTTAAAAAATTCTTAAAAATTCCCTAAAAAAGTCTTGAAAAATTTGAAGTATCTTACAGATATTTAAATTAAAAATCACAAGTTAATAATTGAAATGATATCTTTGAAATTAAAATATATTTATTTACAATATTTTGTAAATTTTTCAGCCTTTTAGGCTCGATGTTTCCGCTTCCACGAGTTATCTGGGCTATGGCAAATGACGGACTCTTATTTGCATTCTTATCGAAAATACACCCTAGATTCAAAACACCTTTTATAGCCACTATTATCTCAGGTAATAAGGTCATTATATATGTATGTATCTCACTATATGTAACAACTTTATTTCAGGAATTTTTGGTGCATTAATGGCAGGATTATTTAATATCGAAGTTTTGATCGATATGATGAGTATAGGTAAATAAATGATCTAAACGATACAATGTCCGTTCTTTAATAAAATTATCAAATTTTTTAGGAACTTTGACTGCTTATACTTTAGTGGCAGTCTGCGTACTAATCTTAAGGTACGTACCCTATGATATAAACCAAAATAATCTATATTACTCGTATTTTTGAACCTATTTTCCAGATATAAAAAAGAGCCATCAGAATCTGAACCGAGTGAACCATCAAAATATAAATTTAACGACTATCTGTATCAAATAGTCAATTTAAATGGTCATGGAAAAGGAGGACCTACAGATCTCTCTACAAATTATTCAGCTTTTGCAGTTTTAACTTTCTGTAAAAAAACATCAGAATTCTAAATTTATGATATTTTTTGCTATTTGATTATCATTATTTTGATTTTAAACTGTAATACCCAAGGTATAACGAACTAATTTTAGTTATTTATTTAGGTATTCTTTCATTAGCACTATGTTCTGTGGCCATTTTCGGAGCTGATTTGATCCTAGATATGAATTATTATATGATTGCCCTTTTAAGTGCATTTGTTGTTCTTGAAGCACTTTTAATACTT
This sequence comes from Nanhermannia cf. coronata Gr-Ori-00579, assembly GCA_034699045.1. Lineage (NCBI taxonomy): Eukaryota > Metazoa > Arthropoda > Arachnida > Sarcoptiformes > Nanhermanniidae > Nanhermannia > Nanhermannia cf. coronata Gr-Ori-00579. The sequence goes on from JAQIXA010001652.1 coordinate 5,689, forward strand.
TCCTTGGCTCTACAACCAGTCTCAAGAACCAAGCTCTCTTTTAGGGTAAGTAGTAAGTACCTTTGCTACCAAATTTGATATGTACGAGTACTAGAGTACCCTACTTGTAGTATTAATGAATATTTTAAAGTTTCAAAACTACCATAAGATTACATATAAATGTATCTGTAGTACAAATTGTAGTATAAACTTTAATCTTAATGTAAAGTATCTAATTTGTTGTTTTGTTTTCTCCACTGATTCTGAGTAATTTTGAATAATTTATCTTTTTAGGTTCCACTTGTACCTTATATACCAGCTCTGAGCATCATTACAAATGTTTACCTCATTCTCAAATTATCTGGTAATATCTTAACCTTACTTTTTATTAGCTTGAAATCATTGAAGATTTTAGTAAAAAAGGGCCTACAGTGCCCCTAGATTAGTCTGTAGTGTAGAAATTAAATCAAATCATACTCAGGAATTTTTGATAATTGAGACTAAACTTTTTTCAAGTTTTTGTAAAGGGGCTTTTAAAATGTCGATTTTGCCAAAAATCTCAAAATTTCGCGATATTTGATATTTCTAAACAACTTTTTAACTTGGCAGCCCTATATTTGTGATAATTTTGCTAATTTGAGCTTTTTTGGAAAACTATCGCTTTCAAGTTACCTCAAAAAATCAATTCTAGATTCTTTGATTTTAATTTTAGAGCTAAACTATAAAGGGTTTTAAAATGAGAGCTTCTTTTATGGTTTAAAACTAATTTATGAAATCTTTATTTTAAATTTGAGTATTAGATCATATAGTTTACAAGTATTTCCTTATTTATTTATTTATTTACAGGAGCAACTTGGATTCGGTTTTTCGTCTGGATGCTTATAGGATTTATAATTTATGCATATTGCTTAATTAGTGGTCGAGCAGATAAAGTTTATGCCAGTACAAATCCAGCAAATAAACGAAAATACTCGAGGATTTCTTTAAATGTGATAAATACTAATACACTACCACCAGGAAATTCTCTCAGGTCAAAACCTGATGGGTCAAGTAGGTCTGACATTGAATTAACACGAGATGGGAAATTATCGACAAATTCTAAGAACAAACTTTCGTCGATATTCAACGATGGTGATGGTGAGAAACCAAGACCGACTTCAATTGTTAATAATAATTTCCGTTTAAGTTTCACTGGGATTAGAAGTCCAAGACCAATGTCTGAAGGTCATCAGCAGACGACTTCATTTTCTGCGAAATATTTGAATTCAACTATTAGTAGTGGTATCGATCGGTTGACTTCACTTGGTCATATTGCAGAGGGGCAAAATACTCAACCGATTTTAAAGAAAATTGTACTGATTTCAAGTTCAGATGAGAATCCAACACCACATCTTGAATTTAAGCCTATTGCACCAGCACCAAGAGCCCAAGCCCAAGATCGAGAATCAAATGGCCGACAGGCATACTTATACAATGGTGATGGAGAAAATTTTGTTGAACTTCGGCAAAAAGTTTCAGATTCAAAACCTGAAGAATTGTTTGGATTTTACCCTGAGGAAGGAGCAAGTTACCCAAAAAGAAACTCAAAGTATTATAGTGGAAATAGAGATTGTTACATTTTGAATGATGCGAATAATATTCAAGAGGTAAAGATATATAATACTGAAAAAAACTTGGGGAAAAGTGGTGAAAAAAGTCTTGGTCTTGGAGCAGAAGATAATAAAAAAGTTGTTGATGATCACAAACTCAAAGTATCACCTGAGGTAGGACAAGATGATGCAATTCAAGTTCTTGGAATTGAGGAATTTGAGATTAAAGACATTGATAAGGCCAATCCCAAGTCCAAGGAGAGTTTAAAAGTTTTCAATACATGGCAAATTCCAGCAACTGTTATGGAAAAAAATCAGCCTTTAAAAATCAAACCTCCGATAGTCAATATTATTGAAATTCAAGCTGATGTAAATCAAGTTGATGTCGATGATGATGATTGCAGTAATCAAATCGAACTGGAAAATGAACAAAATAAAAGTCAAACTGTAGATAAAGGTAGTAAAAATGAAGGTAAAGAAAATCAAAATAAGGTTTCTGAAAATCAAACTAAAATTCAAGTTGAACAAGTTGATGAAAATTCAATTGGTCAAAGCCAGATTTTGGAACCTAAAAATGAATCAAATGAAGGTCAGATTTTAGAATCTGAAGATCACATTGAAATTCAAGCTGATTATGTTGTAATAAATCGAGTTGTTGACCATGAGATTAGTGAAATCCAGTTTTTAGAACTGAAAGATGAGCCGAATGAGTGTCAAAATTTTGCTCTAAATGACTTGAATAAAGGTATGGAAAATCAAAGTAAGGATCATGACAATCTTACTGAAATTCGAGTTGATCAAGTCTCTGAATTTTCAAAAATTCCATTATTTGAACCTACAAATGAACCAAATAATTGTCAGATTTTCGGGTCAGAAAGGCAAATTAATAATCTGGGTGAAATTCAAGCTGATTCTAATGAAATAAATCGAGTTGTTGGCGATGAGGTAAGCAACCAAACCCAGGTTTTAGAACTGAAAAATGAACCAAATGAAGGTCAAATTTTGGATTTAGAAGACAATAATAAGGATCATGACAATCAGGTTGAACTTTCAACTGAAGAAGCATCGAATGAATCATCATTGCCACCAGTTAAAACAGCAAGTAATTCCAATAATAATAAACAATCCGGGAACAATAGGAGAAGAAAAAGGCGATAATTTTAAAGCAAAAATCTGATAATAGTGTAATATTGTCCATTTTTTATAAATTTGATACAAATGTAAATAAATATACTGCTCTAAATTCTTGAATTTTAAAAGCTCGTAAAATAAATTCACTTGAACTTGAGTGTGTAAATGAAATCCATTTGAAATGCATAATATCCGGGATTTATTTCTCTCTAACTTAAGTAAATGACAAAATTGTGTAGAAAGGATCATAAAACTTAAAAAATTGCAATTTACAACCACTTTAGTTGATTTACCATTAGGTAGTGTACTAGTAGGGTACATAGAGATATAATTTATTTAAGTGTTTTTCATATTTTTACAAAAAATTTAGAATTAAAATCTCCTCGGTTGAATGAATATTGTAAATGACTTTAAAGAGAAAAAGTATAGTAGGTATATTCCTGTACAAAATTTCTCTATAAGGTAGGTATCGGTATAAGCAAGAGATTAAAATTATTGAAAAAATTTGAAAAAAAACCTGTCTGTAGATATTGAATCATTTTTTTCGAAATTTTGAAGGATTTTTTAAGGAAATTAGCAAAAAGGATCTATCAATGATGCTATAAATACTCTGTATCTGTATTATATACGATGTATTTCACCTAACTATTCGATTAATACCTATAGATAGGCTTTGAAAAACCTCATTTTGACCCAATTTTACAAGTACCTATCTAAATTGATATTGACTCAAGAATTAGCCTAACTGGCAACTATTAATACGAGTAAATAATAAAATCTTAAGTTTAAAGCCATTTGTTCATTCAGAGAAAAATGTTCTTAGGTATATTCTTGAGTTATAGATAACATCAGTTGCTTTCTCCCTTACATAGAGATTTTACTGTAGATAGATAGTATGTAGGTATAAAGTTGAAATGAAATAAAATCAAGTCCCAAATGTATTGATCAAATGAGGTGCACATGTTAGTGTTGAAATGATGGAATTTTAAAGTTTTCCTTTACATATGCAATATGCAAGTTAATGTAAAAAATCTAGATTCTAGATAGAATTTTAACTTGGTTTGTAAGCTGATTGACTTGCTCATAGGTCCTTGTTCTCAATTTTTTAGACTTTACTTATACATAGGTATGTATCTAGTAGTAAAAATACATTTACCTTTCTTCAATAATAAAAGAACAATTTCTCATGATCTCTCGAGATCTCTCGTTGGACCATTAACTAAAATGGTTTTGGTTTGTCTTGAGTCTTGTCTACCTATACAGTCTCTACTACCATACATAGTACTTACTAGTAGTAGAGATACATGGCCTGGATTTTTTTCTACTACCACCACGAGTATTACCAGTATCTGTAGATTTGAGATTTTGTGTAAGTACTGAAAGGGTTTCCTTTCCTCATAAAACATAAACTCTGAATTTGAAATACACAGGGGTTAAAAAAAAGAGATTTTCTGATTTTATTTCTTTCCAAGAGACCAAGATTTTGACTACTAACGAATCGTATAAGGATAACCTGCTACTATAATACTACTACATAGTACTACTGCGTTTGTACCGAAAAATCTGAAATTCGGTTTCTTCCATACAGATATTTAAACTCAGATTTCAAGTCAAATCCGACCAGTACAAACCTTGCTTCTAAACAGTCCTTACCATACATTTGACAATATCCTAGTTTTCATGAAAAACTCTGATTATTTTGCTCATTTCAGGATTCAATATCACTAGGTATACCTAAATGATTGTTTTGAGCCTTATTAAATGTCATTTTTCATAAAAGTTCAAAAATTCGAGAAATGTTTTAATACTTAAATTAATACTTATAAAAGTGCAAAATAAGAGGAAATGAAGGTTCACAAAATCTCAAATTTGTTCTTCTTAACAGTGTCTTTCTTGACCATCTTTCTACTTGAAGGTAAGTATCGTAAAAAAGACCATATACGAGTATTTCATACTTTTTTGATCCAAAAGATTTCTTTTTTCGCAAAAATTGGCTTTAGGTATAAATTTTTTAGCTCAAATATCCTTAAATTAGTTTATAACCTCTAGATTATACACTAGATAGGTACTTGAAAGTCAAAAAAGTTCAGTTTTTTTAATTTTTTGAGTCTTTCTTGTGTTTTTGGGAATTCTTTAATAAATATAAACTCAAGATTAGATTAGGAATTTAGATCCTTATTATTATTGGTAGTTTAACTTTATCTAAAGTGAAAGTTTGTGTTTTATTTGAAAATTGTACAAAATGTTTTCAAATCCCAAAACATGTATTACCTAAGAGTAATAGTCCTAGTATCTTAGTACTTATATAGGGTAGGGTACATATTAGTAGTCGTACTTGTATACTAGTAAACAATCGGTTTATGGTTTTTGAGGGGTTCGAAATTTTCCTTGCAAGATGCAACAAAAGAAAGTGAACAAATTGAACTTAACTTTCTATAAAAGGGTTATTGTTATTGCTATAATTTGACTTTACTTTTCTTCTTAGGACCAGTACAACCACTCGTAGTTTTAAAGGTTTCAGAGCTTAGGGTGAAGTTATGAAAAATTCTGTAAATTCTAAGCCTCTCCTATCATAGTAATAGTAGATACTACAAGGTATTAAGTAAAACAAATTGTAAGAGTAAATAGTCGAGATAAGTCTACATAATAATTAAGAATGAAATTACCTCAAGCTATCTATATTTCTTACATCTCATTAAATGCATTAGAGCTTGAATCTATGTGACTTTTATGAATTTTATGAGAACCATTTCTTCTCGCTCTAATTCTAGATTCTCTAAATCTAAAATCCAAATCTAAATAAATGCAGTTGAGTAAATTTTACTATTCCTGGGGAAAAGTGTTCACCTTTATCTAATATAAAATAAATTACAGAATTTTGCACAAGTCTTGGTCTTGGTTTTCGTCTTGGTTCTTGGTAGGTACAAGAATTATCATCATTTTAGACTAAAATATTAGTGTAAAAAGTGGCATAAAGATTCGGGATAGAGATATAACTTTAAAGTTACAAATGTACTTTACACATAGTACTCGTAGTAGTAGCATAGAGTAGAATTGAGTTTTTATATTTTAGTTACATCTTGAAACTTGTGAGTTTAAAGTGCAATAGTGATCCATAAATTTCTTTAAGTATATGATTTAATGAAGCATTTTTTCCAACTGTCTACTTTACCGGTGGTTTGTACCAAATCTTACAGTTTTAGCTCGCATTCTATTACTACAAAAAGTATTTAAAAAATGAGTTACACTATCTTGTTAGCTATTTTTAAGCATCTTAAGTAGGTAGATTCAAGAGCTTAAGATGTTATAAGAGTTTATAAAAAGTAAGGATAAATAACAAGTTTTAACAAAATTTTGCCAAAAATTGAGAAATACTAATATCTAGAGCTTCTAAATATTCTAGAAATCCAATCAGCTGCATAAAAGAGATGTAAAAACTAACTATGTATGGTCAAATTCTAAAATTTTTTGCAAAATTCGGGATATTTTAGCAAAAAATACTCGAAAAACCGAGATTTGAATGAGAGAAAATGCAAAAAATATAGAAATTCTGCAAGTTTCTACTAGAAAAACATCATTTTTGTCATCCTGAGACATTTAATGAGTATTTTGAATGGGCTTTCGAGATTGTTTCAACTTTTAAATTTTTATTCTAGATTGTAATGAGGCTAGATTAGTTGAATGTTTTTCGAAATGAACATGTATTAATAACTACACCTAAAATTAAATGTACTACCTACCCATTACTTACAGTAAGTAGTAAGTAGTAACTTTAAAGTAGGTAAATGAATAAATATTTAAAAAATTTGATTTCTTTCCAAAAGTTGAAAATCTTGTAAAAAAATCTTCAAGTTATTACATATTACTTTATTGTCCCCAATGGACTTTTGAGTTTTGGAGAGAAAAAAAGTCCCAACCTCTCCCCCATTTATTTCATAGTTTCTTGCTGATCCTTTGGGTTTTCCTTGGATTTATGTATTAATATGTTACTAGTACTACTACTCCCTAGTACTTATAGGGTATTATGCCTAAGCTCATAAAAAATGTTGAGATTTCTGACTTTTTTTTTGAATCTAATAGTAGGTAGTTTAATAGTAAATGTAGAAATTGTGTGGAGAATAATATGAATAGTTAAAGGTGAAGAGAATAAAAGTCATAAATTCCCGTTTTCCCAGATTCGATCCGCATCATGTGAATGTTTTTGAGCAAAAAAAAAAGAATCCATTCAAAATCCCATAAAAGAATTGAATGACATGGTCAGAGCTAGATTACTATGAGTAATCTATAAATCTTGTCAATAAATCTGAAACTATTAGAATTATTACACTGATTTCTCAAAACTAAATCACTTTATACCACATTTACTACTTGCTATTTCCTACCTATAGTACCTAAAGGTAGAAAAATATTGGCAAAAATTTGATAATCCGGTCGATATAAAAATGACATAATAGTCAGAATTTGAGAAATTTGAGCATTTTTTTGCCATTTTTACCTTTAAAATTCAAGGCAATTTAGTCTTCTATCCGTAGTACGAGTAGTTAGTAGCCTAGAAATATGGGATTTCAAACCTCTAGTTCAGTCAGATATATAGATTATAAATGATTATGGTAGATACAAAATATCAGAAAAATTTGGCAAAAATACTATTTCAATTGCAAGGTTTCTCAAAAAGCCATTATTTTATTTTTAGCTTAAAATAAGACAAATTTCTAACTTTTTAGATATTTTCTAATGAAATATTTTAGGTCTTGTTTTTATCAAAACTGCTAATTTTAGCTCGAAAAATAGGAATCTTAAATTCAAAATTTTGTCATCTTTAATAAGAATAAAGCCTTGAATATCTTGAATTTTTCATAAAATAGCTTTATGGAAAAAATTAATTTATCGATCTTTTTTATGTAGGTTTTATTTGTAGCTCAATTTCGATTCAGATTTACGATAAGTATTGCAAAATTGTTAATAAAATATCCATTTAGGTACTATAATATGTAGGTATGTACTTGCCTTGATCTTGATACGTTAGGATTATTAGTCATTCGATTTCAATTTCAATTCAGAATTCATATTTCTGGTTATTTGTCATTTTAACTTTTTTAGGATCACTTTACTTAAGTAATAATAATAATACGCCCTACTACAGAATACTGTATACTATTTAGCTATGAGTACCATAGTTGTGCTACAATACTCGTAATAATGCTATTTTGTTGCACATCTAGTAAAATCTTGGATTTAAGGGCGACTTTCAAGATTCATCATCCGGAAAAATTCTTCGCATTTTTCCATATTAAAGTGCATCTGTACATGAAGTTTAGTTTTGGGGATCAAATTCAGTCCCATCATATTTCCCCCTACTGTATAACTAGATATTATATCAGTACCAGTACCCTACCATAAGATAAGCTATACTTGCAGTAGGTATATTTAAGTATAATCGAGATATTTTTGATATTTTGTATATGAGTATTGCATGAATAAGCATAAAAATATGGGAGTTTTACAGGCCTAAATAGCTGCAAAAAGGGTCTTTTACTTGACTTTTTACTTTTTTCCGGCTAGTCAAGCTAATTCACTTGTCAAAGTCACCAAATGTCACTTTCTATTCAAATAAAAACCGGAAAGTTGGCTTGAACGCCTTTTTCCTCGAAATCCAAACTATTTTTTTACATTTATGCACAAGTATCAGTATATTTAGTATTCATTTTGAATAGATATCTTTCAAGTATGTATGTACTATTTAATTTAAACTTATGCAAAATGATATTCGGATCAAATGGTCAAAGTTCTCTGAAAAATGTCAAGTTTTAAACTTTTTTTTTTTGAATTTTTTAAAGGTTCAGCAGGACTTAAAGATGTTCGTCTCAGCTTACCAACTTTTGTGGTCCAGGGACAAGAAATGGCGATTCTTTCATGCAAATATGATTTAGAATATGATTCACTATATGCACTTAAATTGTACAAGGGGAGTAAAGAATTTTACCGTTTTGTACCAAAGGTATGATCATTTTACTGAAAAATTCAGTTTCACATCAAAGATGTCAAAAAAATTCTATCATAATCTAATCATATATCAATATCTGTAGCTTACGAGTACTTGTAGATGGCAAAAATTTCTAGAAATTTTGAAAAACTGTCTTATTAAAACCTTAAAATATTCAATTTTTGTAGAAAATAGCAATTAATTTTTAAAATTTGAAAGCGTTTGTTGCCAGTTTTTGAAATTGTTAACCAAATCAGTCAATCTTAACCTTCGATAGATCATGAATCGAATAAAATCTACTAATATAAAGGTTAAATTAATATTAGCATCTTCCATATAAGGAATAGGTAATTGAAAGTATTTTGATGAGAAAATCTTGAAAATGTGCAAAAAAATGAATTTTTTGACATTTTTGAATTTGCTAAAATGACCAAAATATAACTTTTCCCAAAGAATTCTTTAATTTGAATATTTTTTTTTCAATTTTTCTAGGAAGTTCCAGCTCAAAAAGTATTCCCCCTACAAGGAGTACAAGTAGACGTATGTAAATTTTGAATTCTTGGATTTTGTAATTTTAAATTTTTTGTAATACATACTTGTACTACTAGTAGTAAAGATAAGTAGTATTACATTTCTTCTGATACTTTCATCGAGAAAAATTGTGAGGGAAAGAATTATAATGATCGAACTTTTCGCTTCAGATATTTTTAACTGCATATGCACTAATACAATGTACCTGCTCATTACATAATACTATAGGCTATAGATGTATTAAAACCGATATTACAGATTGTTAGGTGAGGTTTAAGGGGATATTATTTTCACCGTTTTCGGGTATAAAATTCACGTAGATGTGCAATCTACAGGGTTTTTATACTTATGATTATGATCAAATGATAATAAGTTGGATCTCTAGTACTAGTACTCGTATTAACTAAAAAAGAATCAAAAGAAACGAAAGTAAGTACTTTACTTATAGTTAAGTAATAGGTAGCTAGTAAGGAAAAGTTTTCTTTCGCTGGTCTAAGGTACTTTTTCATCTTTCTTGATGAAATTGCAAATTCTCTAATAAGATTATCGAAAATTTTTAGCTCGCATTGGTTTACTGAAAAGTTAGTAGGAAAAATTGTCCGTCAGGTCTTTGTGCATATTCGTCCGTTTATAGTATAAACGGAAATTGTCAATTTGATACATAATTGGAAGTACATAAGACATTAGATTTCATCACCTCATAGGTAAACGACTAGATTTTTTAAAATATTTGATTTTCTTAATGAATTTTGAAATGACCTAAAAAATTTTCTACATAAGGTACGAGTATGCTATAATATTGGCTTATCCTTAATTGAAAAATTTCCAAATTTTGAATATTAGATGAAATCAATGAGTTCTTTGTCAAAAATCGTCAAATGTGTGTAACTTTTGATTAAAAATGAGAAAGCATTAGGTCTGTAGTTTAACGAAACAAACTCCAAAATTTTTCAAATTTTCTTAAATTTTTCAAATTTTCTGAAATTTTGACCAAAAAGTCTCTACTACGGATATTTCTTAATAAATTTTGACAATATCTGCAATAAGAATCCCTAGCCAATTCACTAGAATCACTAGAATCGAGCAAAAATCTCTTTTAGCTTAATACATATCTGTATATTGGAGTGAATTTTTAAAACTTGAGCTAACGGTTTACTATGTAATTGTATCAGTATTGTGAGCTCTACTGTGATGGCCAAACCATTTTTTGGCAAAAATAAAGTCCTTCCTACATACGAGTACTCGTATAGGTAGGGTACTATATAACATTTTTATGAACCTATAAATAGAGGTATAGAAAGGGTAGGTATATTAAAAAAAGAAAAATGAATCGAATGAACATTTTTACATTCGAGTGGGATGAATTAATCAAAAAACCAAGCGAAGAAAGCAATTTTCATGATCTACCCATGGATCCTGTAGATCTGTATCTGGATTCAAGATGGATAAAATTTTATAAAAATTGAGATCTTTATTTCATATTTCATTTTTTTATCCAAACTTACCTTAAATTTTTCTTGAATTTCGGTGCAAAAAAGTTTGGGTAAAGTAAAAATGAACTTGTTAGATAGATACTTATCTTATCTACTGGTAGAAAGATACTCGATCTTTTCTCTGATGATACTTGGCTAGATAGAAAATATATTAGATTTGTCGAACACTATGAATATATGATTTTTTTAAGTTTGGAAAAGCTCTTAAAATATCTCAAGGTGTATTTATATAAGTACCCTACTAGTAAGAATGGATTTTTTTCTTCTGAATCGAATCAGCTGTAGAACAATTGAAAGAAATATTTCTCATGAAAGATTTATTTGGCTATTAATCTTTATCCATATAATATAATATAATTCCTGGGCTATGTTAAAGTACCCTACACTATCAGTAGGATACTACTAGTACTGTTAAAAAAAGAAAAAAAAAAGAGAATCGAATATCAATAAAAAATACCAACTTGAAAGCCCTATCCTATCCTTTCTACTATACTCGTATTTGTACAAAAGCACTTTTAGATATCGAAAAAATCTTGAGGAAAAATGCTGCCAAATTACATTATTTGCATTTTTTTCCATTTCCTACTACACTATTGACAATCCTTATATAGTCTGGCTGACATTTGTTCAATTTGCAAAATTGTTGAAAAATTGTACAATTTTATAAAATTAAACCAATCTTTTCTAATATGGACCTGCCTGAAATAAATTCAAAAATTAGATCATATACTGTATTAGATCTTAAAAGTACCTAATTAGAAAATGGATCATATTATTCGAGTTTTCTAGCAATGCAAAGCCCTAAAGTTCATAATGCTCTATAAAAATACTAGAATAATTAGAAGTTATAAGACTTTTAAAACTCCATAATTTGTGGTAAAAAAAATCTTCAGTTTCAAGCTCAGGGTTTTTAATTGTAATCAAAAGTACTCGTATATTCAGATTTCCAAAATCTCCAAAAAATTATTTTGTTTGATTCGGATATACGAGTATGTACAATGGTAGGTTATAAAAATTAACCAATTTTCAAAAATCTTAGGAATTATTCATTTGACTTTTAACTTTTGATTATATGACCAGTTATTATTGAGGAATTGACTAGGATTTTGGAATTCAAAAGATTTGTCTTTGTATATGTTTGATCTTGGACTTGGGCTTGGACTTGACTTGGTCTTTTTTATTCTTAAATCCTATACAAGAACATGTAGATATTGTCAATCTCTTTTTGTACAAGTATAGGTTGGGTGGGTACTGGGTACTACTGGATAGTATTTTTCAAGTATGTACAGTGTAAATGCCAATGGAAATGATTTGAGAAAAAGATCAAATACTTATTTATTTATTTATTCCTGAGTTGCATCCTCCTACTACATTTTACTACTACTTCTATGTATGTACAACTACCAGCAGCTATATGAGATAGTATTGACTATCGTGATCTTGAATTTTGTACAATTTATACTTTTGGTACGAGTACTTTATCTAAATTGAGAAATATTTATTTATCTATATTATAGGTTCTCAACTCGAATGCCAACAATATAACATTACGTAATCTAAGTCTCGATAGCTCAGGCCAATATTTTTGTGTTGTCTCGGCCGAATCCTCCTTTCAAACCTTGCAGGACTCGGGGAAACTGATTGTTGTCGGTAAGTTCTCAAATAATCATAAAAATATCAGTAATAATAACAGTATAAGTATTATCAAACATTTTATGATAAGTATGTCATTATCTATTTATGTCTCAATTCACAATTCTTTTCTTCACACATACCTACTACGATTCACTAGTCTTATCTATCGGTATTTTTATATGAAATTTATTTTTTTTTGGATTTTTCTAACAATGGAACATCTTCATGTGCCTCTTCATTATACCTATGTTACATAGCAGGTTACAAAGAAATCTAAACCCAAAATCCTTTTCTGTCGATTTTCAAGTGCTTGAAATCGAATATTAGTTTTTTGTCCAGTCCTGAAAAAAAGACCATGCATGGTTCATGGAGGATACTACAGCTAAATCAGTTCCATTGTAAGATTTCTGAAAATTATATTCGACTTTATTGTGTGTCTAGACATTCAAGATTAATTTAAAAAGAATGTCATATCAGTATTTACGAAAAATAAATAGGAATTGTGTATTCAGCACAAAATAGATCTTTCCCCAGAGATATAAAAATCTTATAAATGTGTCAATTTCTCTGCAAAAAAATCTCATTTTTCCCTTTTATCTATTGTGTATTTTGTTATAGAAAAGGATCAAATTATCTTTAAAAGAGCTTAGAGCTTGCCATTGTTCTAAGCTATCTAAACTTGAATAATTTCTCGGATTTTTAATGAAAATTTTTAGAATTTTTGTTCATTCTGTGGAAATATTTAAGAAATTGAGATGATTTTTGTTAGTAATATGACTTGATATTAACTAAAGGTATATGATCAGATCAGATTGATAGGTAATTAATGAAAAATGATTCTTTTTAATTTCGAGAAAGTAATTTATAATTTATAAGGCTCATCTTATAAGAATCAGTATTAGATACCAGTACCAGTCAGTATTTCAAATTTTCAAAGATAATGTGAAATTTAAGGCTTTAATAATGAGATTCATTTCATAAAGGAAATCAATACCCTTTGAAAATTTCCAGTTTGTCGAGATAAGTTTGTCTTTTTTTAGACTCTTCTTTTTCTAAAATTCTAAACTTTGTGTCACATCACATTTTATCAGCTCTCCTTACCTACCTATACATTATCTGTATACGATAATTTAGGTACTTTATAAATAACGTGTTGAAAGGGCCAAAGATTCCGCTATTAAGTCCTTTGGGAAAAATCTTAAACTCTACCTCTACATATAAGATAGTAATTTGATGATGAAAAATAGATTGCTATATTTATTAGGTCGGTTGTCAAAGGACTTACCCTTACCCGCTAAATCTTATTTATTTCAAGGAAATTGAAAGAAATTTGATGAGAATTGAGAATGTGTTGATGAGTCTTAAAAACATTTCTTTTCATTCATTTACTCATTTATATCTTTACTTATAGGTAGACTTAGAATGCTCTATGACTATAAAGGAATTCTAGGTGTATAAAATAAGATTTAATAATAATTCGGCCAAAATTTATTGTGACCGGAATTCCCAATATGTCCTCTCTACTGACAGTAAAGTAATAATAATAATAATAATAAGTTCAACTTGACTACCTTTTATTGTCGGATGTTTTTATTTCCACAAAAAAACTAAAGTCTATATGTCTAGAGTCTAGACTATAGGTTATAAACATATTATATGTAATAAATAGTTTTCGTATAGATATACCAGTAGATATACATTTATCTGACTAGATATTTCGGTTTGATTAGTTCTTTTTTCTTCGACTCGTTTCTCTTATTTTTGTGATTAATTTTGACAGGAATTCTTATAATTCTTATTAGTCTTCAGGTTAGATACTTTTTCAGTATTACTATTACTGTATACCTGAATACATCCGTAATGAAATTGCAATTTTATAAAAAAGAACTACAATACAATGCCTATTTGATATCATGAGATAGCATTGAAAAGCTAGGTTTTTCTAAAAAATTCTATTTCTTGAATACAGGATACATTACAGAGATATTTTGCTGTATTCTTTGAGCTTACAACATATAGAATATAATGAAATATGAACTACCTACCTATAAGTAATTTATAAAGTTGAAGGTGATATTAATCGAGTTTTGTTTGGATTTCAGTAATTGGCGATGATTCACGTCCGGTTCTGCAATTGGACTCGAAACGCTTTCACCCAGGGGATACAATCACGGGCACTGTAAGCACTTTTCTCATCTAAAATAAACTAAAAAAAAATATCCAAAAACTTGTGATTTTCTAGCCTTATTTTGTACAAATTCTTAAAATACAGTATAGATAGATACTATGATACTCGTATATACTATTATTAAGACTTTTATGCACAAAATTTGGGAAATTTTGAAAATCAAACACGAAATCATTACGATTCTAAGTAGAAATTTTGGATAAGAACCAACAGTATCTTGTCTAAACTTAGCAGAATTATTATGATATTAATATTAATAATTAGTGTACAATTTCAAGAAAAATCCTAAAATTGTCGAAATTTTGTCATGCTGGGGATGTGTTAAAGCGATAAATGCGAAATTTCCGACCTATTATGTATCGAATATTTTTGATTTTGTTAGTTACTTCGTAATTTTCTTTCTTAACATATACTTAGGTACACTTACACGAGTATTATATTTTGGTCCATTTTGACAAAAAACTAATTTTAATTTTATTTCATTTTTAACAGTGTTATGCACCACCTTCCATTCCAGAAGCCAATATCACATTCTACCTGAACGAAAGACAGGTTTGAAATTTGTTTTTAGAGAGAGAGAGAGAGATTTAAGATCAAAGTTTGTAAATATTTTTAATTTTTACTTACCTACATTTTGCTGGTTGGCTTAGGTGGATCCTGAGATGCAAAAGACTGAGATTCGTCATAATCCCGTGAATCCTCTGCAAAAAATAACCGTGTCAAGTATATCATTTGAACTCCCTGGAAATTTACACCCATTTCGAATAAGATGTCAAGCGAAAATTTTTACTGCATATGATCAATTCTCATGGTTCACCATTAATCCCATAGCCAGAAGACTTTCTGGCCCAGACACTTTATTACGTTCTAAGGGTTCGAAAAAAATTCTCTTAAAAAATATATACTCTTATACTCTATACAAAGTACCAGTGTAGGTATTAGTCCTTAGTCCTCATGTAAAAAAATATGACCAAGTTCAACAACTTTTTTTCTGTCCAAAGTCTCAACCCAATGAATTCAACATTTTTTCTCATTTTTACTCTACGAAAAGTAAATGCAAAAATATCAAAAATTAAAATTTTTGCCATTACATTACATTACAAGTCTACTTCACTGTAGTGGCTAATGGTTTGAATCTATAATCTGAAATCTGCTGTATACTATATACGAGTACACCTTATAATATAGAATTATTCCATTAAGTAGTTTTTTCAGCTGAATTTTGATCAAAAGCCATTTATAGGTATAAAAACCATGACCAATGATGGTAAATCTTTGATTTCTGAGTTTTAATTACAATTACAATATTCGTACCTGCCTAGATCTATTTACTTATGAATATGAAGTAATTTTTTTTCATTTTTCATGAAAATGCCAATGGTTTTGGTAATTTGATCCATGATTTAAACCTATTTTACACTACTCATATTAGGTATCAAAATAATTGAGATTTTGTAATTTGACCAGAAATGTTTTCGAGAATGTTTTTGACATTTTTGCATTTGACAATTATGACTTGGATGAAAGTTTTGTGTCGTAAAGTTTTCCCAATGAATTCAATGCAATTCAGAAAAAACTGTTCTTAACTTATATCCTAGTTAAGTTTACCTCTATAATCTCTAATACTACTATATCTAGTACTACTACTATAGTCTAGAATATTCTGGCAGTATAAAAGGCATTACAAGCAAATGTACCAAGTTGTATCATATTTTATTACATGCCTATTACAGTCAGAATCCCACAAACCTTAA
This sequence comes from Nanhermannia cf. coronata Gr-Ori-00579, assembly GCA_034699045.1. Lineage (NCBI taxonomy): Eukaryota > Metazoa > Arthropoda > Arachnida > Sarcoptiformes > Nanhermanniidae > Nanhermannia > Nanhermannia cf. coronata Gr-Ori-00579. Next base: position 21,972 of record JAQIXA010001652.1, read on the forward strand.
TAATTCTTTCTCAGCCCAAAAAAAGTAAGAAAAAAAAATCTCAACTTTCTCCTTTACTTTCCCCATCACTTATTTTACGAGGATTTTGCCTACTCATAATACTCCTAGCACCCTTTTCTACCATGGTTTTACCATGGTTTATTTTTCATAAAAAACCAGCTGCCCTTAAAAAATCACACTTAAGATTTACGAATTCTAGCAATAAATTTAAGCAAATCTTAATGGGACAAATGTAATTAATTTTTTTTCCAGGTTCCGCCAATAACTACAACCAGTATAACCAGTACTACAACTTTGTGAACAACTTGACTCTGGGGATTTTTACAATTTTAATAAGGTTTCTAGTGTAGTAGGGTGCTGAATAACTAAAAAAATTACTAAAATTTTTTTCAAACTTTACTGATTTATTTTGTTATTAATTATAGTGTGTATGAATGTCTTAAGAGTCTTGAAATAATTCGACTAACTGTATTTTTAGTTATCTTAACCTGATTTTCTATTTCACTATTTAATACTAGTAAAAAATAATGTGTAAATTATCCATGGTGTATCCGTATAAGTATATGAGTTAATATACTACCACCTATATGTGAAATACTATATGTACAACTTACTAACTAAAACTTGTGTAATTTAAAGTTGAATAAATGGAGAAAGTTTTCTGATGGAAATAAATATCTAAATTCTAGAAATTTAAATTAACAGATAGACCATAGGACGGTAATAGGACCTATATACTCTGTAGTAGCAACTTACTGTTAGAAATTTGCATTTGCTTAAATCCTTTCGTGCTTCAGGGACAAGACCTAACCTACTATTAGTGGATATTACTAACAATATGATCTAAAATTATTTTTGTTATTAGTCCCACTTTTATTTCTCGATTTTCTAGATATTTTAGGCTTTTAAAAATGAATTTTTACAGAAAATAACAAAACTTGTTATAAAGTATAAAGGCGGAGACATACCAACGGTTTAAAACCGTTTTATAAAAACCGTTTTATAAAAAATTTAATTTTATAGACACACCAAAAA
>JAQIXA010001653.1:0-23006 GCA_034699045.1 Nanhermannia cf. coronata Gr-Ori-00579
AGTTCTTGAGTATATATGATTTGAAAGGAACTCGAGTTTGCTTTTTGCTTTTCAGGATTTATTTAAAGGGGAAATTGTACACTGGTACCCTGTGCTAGTAAAATTCTATCCTTTTTTTGAGATTCAAAAACTTCTTTGAATTTCGAGATTGGTTTTTGAATTGGATACATAAGTAAGTACTCGTATGTACATACTATATACAGATACAGAATAGTAATACTAGGTATCTTGACTTGAGGGCAAGTATGTAAGAAAAAGATCCTTTCAAAAAATATGAAATAAAAAAAAATAGAAATTCATCTTTCACATTTCATTATTCACATCCTTTCATATTAAACTCACAAGTAAAAAGATAAATAGGTACATAGGATAACAATAAAATCAACAAAACTTAAAATCTAGATTTTGTATTTTTTCTACTAGATAATGGGGAAGGTAAAGCTGGCCTACCAAGATAGCCAAAAGATGGACCCTAATGAGCAAATTCCAGCGAAATTATATAGTTTGTATTATCTTTCGCTGAAATCCAGCGAAATTATATAGGTTGTATTATCTTTCGCTGAAATCCAGCGAAATTATATATTTTGTATTATCTTTCGCTGAAATCCAGGGAAATTATATATTTTTTTTAGAAAAGTATCTCTTTACTTGTGACAATTTTTTACCCTTTCCCATTTACTTTACGAGCACAATCTAACTTTAGATAGAGTTATTTTATAGTCTTTGTCAATTCAATTTTACCCTTCCAACTTTTTCAATTTCCATTTCCATTCCATTTCGGGGTCTCCTTTTTTTCAAAAGTCATTTACCGTGACCGAAAAACTAACACGATGTGACGAAGCCCATAAAAATAAAAGAAGAGCCACGAAAACCCAACCATTTTAGAAAAGTACTATCATTTCTCATAGTCATAGTCTATTTACAAGTTCTACTACTACAGATAGATACGAGTATATCTCTCAAAAGTTGAGTAATTTATTTTGTATACTGTAGGTACCTAAAAGACTTTTGACTTTTCCACGATAATAATAATATTTGTTTAGCCAGTTTAGCTTTGATTTTTCCAGATAAACTTTGGCAATTGGCCCTTATTTACTTAAATTATCTGCAAAAAAAACTCAACAAGTCCGGATCTTTATAGCTTTTTAATCAATAAATATTTATTCTAGGGATTCTACCACTACGGATACTATACTCTATACTCTCGTGTTTTTGATCAAATTAATTTAATCCAATTGTACCCTAAGGGGGTCTTATCTACTACTAACTACGGAGTAGAGATAAAAACTTTTATTTGAAATCACGCTTTCAAGTTTTTCAACCCAAAGCTAAATAAATAGATAATTTATTTGCAAAGAGGGGCACAAATCAACCATTTTTATATACATTTAATTGCGTAAAAATAAGACAAAACCAAATAAAACTCGAGTCTCGAGTCTACTCTCGAGTAGAAGTATCAAAATGTAGCCCTTCAAACTTTCAGCACTAATTGGATGTCCGAGTGTAGGATTAAAGGTAAGTTGAGCATCTTTTTGAAGTAAAATACCTATAAAAGATAAAAGATACATTTATACTAGTAGGTACTATTATATACAGAATAGATGCTAGTGTATTTTCTATCGATATTACGGATAGGCACCTAGGGTAGTATTAATATATTTGGGTAAAGTAAAGGTTAAATATTAGAGTATAGGTAATAATCCTCAAGAGTCCTCGAAAATTGAAGATCTAGATGTGTAGTCGCCAGAAAAGTATCACAAGAATACAAATAAGTAAATACCCTTATACTAGTACTCGTACCAACAAGTAAAGTTACTTTTAGCTCAAAAATTTCATAAATTTCAACTCTTTGCTTTTTATCGGCAAAAAACCGTCAGATATATTTGACAATATCAGTTATTCAGACCTCGAGGTCAAATTGAAGTGTAGTCAATTTAGTTTCAAAGGATTTTGATTTTGACCAATAAATTGTACAAAATTTGATAGATTTCAAAAATTGTCTTTAGTTTTGAAAATTCCTGGTGTGGAATCGACCGGTTAGAAAATTTTCGACGATTACTTTGTTGTTTCCATCAAAAAAGATAAAATATTAGTTTAGAAAAATTCAAGAAAATCTATGAACTTTGTAAATTCAGTTACTCGCCTAATGCTAATGCTAAGTACAAGTACGTAGATAGTTTAGTTAATGGTGATTTTCAAGTATAGTTGAACGTAAGGGTCATTTTTAAGTACCCACGTGCCTTTATAGATCTATCTGGCAGATGTGGTCTACAGACTAAAGATCAGCAGCAGGAGCAGAAATATAACTAGTATTGAAATTCGTAAATGTATTGTAGAGATATGGGGAAATCGAATATACAGAATACTCTACTCTACTCATTTCAATCATATGTAACAAAATCGAGATTAATCTGGCAGATAAAAAGCTCGAGAGTAAGCCCTGGTACAGTTATACTACTAGTACCTACTAGGTACTACCTAGGTACTTAAAAAATTCCCCCATTTACAATATAGGTACTTGCCTATATAATAGTTGATGCAATCTCCAGCATCTCCAGATCAATATTTTGACGGAATTGAAAATTACTTTTTTCGAATTCGAAAATCGAAAAAGAAGAACGAATTTCGAATTCGAATAGGCATAGATTATGTTATAGTTTCTGTTGCTTTACAAAAGGGAAACTAGTCAGTTTGGAACAATTTTTAATTCGATAAGTAATTTATAGTTGAAAATTTTGGTAAATTCCGCAATTTTACAGAATTTTAGTCTACCAGATTTTGGTTCATTTTTGTACCCTAAATGATATTAAAGCCAATATCACTAGTAAGAAAAGTTACTATGCAATCTTTAGCTTATAAATATTCATGCAATTTTTGATAACTGCTCAGAAATATTTAAATTTTGCAAAAAATTAACCATAATTCTATTACTACGTCTCCTATGGAATTTTGTTCTAACTTTAGAGCTTATTATCTAAATCATAGTCAATTTCAAGTAGTATCATAGTCAATTTTAATTTGAGCTTTTTGAGATATTTTGGTATAATTTTCCAGGTTTCCCTTATCGAATCCCCTACTACACTACTGATAATAGTGAGTTTCAGATAAGACACAAGGGAGTTGAAGTAAATTGAAAAGACCCTTAAGTCCTTAGAGACTTTGAATCAAAAAGATTTTAGAAAATAATAAACTCCCCGATTCGGTTTTTCCAGGGATCAAATTAATACCTAATAAATTAACTATAAACTCCTGCTGACATACGTCCAACATTTAACTAGGTATCCTACCTAATCTAATCAAATCAAAAGTAAAAACTTATCAAAAAGTAATTAAACTTTGGGTTCTAAAACTTTTATAGTCAAACTTTTTCTACACAATTTTCCAATTTATTCAGAATAAATCCTTTTAATTCATCCTAATTAAAATTAATAGAACATACAAAGTAAAGTAGTATTAGGTGGTTGTGATTCATAATTAGAAAAGTTAACAAAAAGCAATCGCCTTCAAAAACTAATATTTTAAATTAGTCAATATCTTAATTAATTTTAAAAATATCTTATAAACTAATTGTGAATTTGAATAGTTAATTGTGATGCTAAAATTACAAAATGTACTTTATAAAGTGGTAACTTGAACATAATACAAATAGATAGGTAGAACTAGAATTATACTTAGGATTAATTACAATTTATAGTAGGTAAGTAGTAAGTATAAGAAAATACAAATATAGATGACAAAGACTTGATTTGATGGCAATTAAATTTTTTAAAACACATGATATTCATTGATTCGATACATTTTGATACACCTTAAACCTATCTAGTTTGGTTATCTAACATTTTATCTATTATTTAAGATTAGCTCTAAATCTTAACTAATTCCTAATAATTAATTCAAAAAGTTAAAGAGATTACAATGTATGAGAGGGTTCCCGCACTACTTACTTAATTATCACAATATCAATTTTCAAGAAAAAATTTGATACTTTATTTGCGATTTTGCACTTTAGTCTTGCACTTTCAGCTTTTCATTTTTGCACCTAACTTGTCACACATTTTAACTACATTTCATTAATTTCAATTTATGAAATAAATTGAAATCTATCAATTCATCCAATTAAAGCACAGAATCAGAAAGTTTTCTTACAGATATGAATATTATTGTAACGATGATAGAGAAAGATTTGAAAAAATGAATATGTAATTGTTACATTGTTTTGAAATATCGTTGAACAAAGATTCGATTCTACTAGAATTCTATCTGTACTCTGTACCTACCCTTTATACCTATGATTTCCTACAGACTACAGATACAATTATCTAATTCTTATTAGTTATTACTAGTACATTGCCTTCTATCTATTTATCATCTATTTTCTTAATTATTGCTTTATTTTTCATAATTAATTAATTAAAACTACACATTAAGTAGATTGTTCAACTTACAGCTGCTTACAGAAAGCAGTGTTGTCAATAAAAAGCTTTAAAGATGTGTCGATGTATTTTTTCCTTGAGAACTTATCGTTAGTTAATTGCATAAATTACTTGTAAAACCGTAAAAAGTCTGATTATAATTATAACATAAATAAACATAATAATATAATGCGTTTCAAAAATAAAAGTGATGTTTCAAAAATTGCGCTAATTAAATAACTTACATAATTTTACAACGAACGAAAAAGGGACTATAAAATTGTGAACTACATTTCATTTTTGCTTTGGCTCAGTAGTGGTAATTGAAATCATGTTAAATAAATCAATAATATCTCATGGCCCATGGTTAATTACATTTCAAAACAGAGTACTTAATATGGCTTGATAAATTTTACAAAACATATTTTAACATTTATAGCTATTTACCTAAAACCTATTAAAATGTCTACCTCTATAGGTAAAACATAATTTAAGCTTATGCCTAGTTTACTAAACACATTATTAGCATGCAATAAATATTAATAGAATTTGTTGGAATCGGATTTTTTCCTTAAACCCCTACTGAATCGAACAGTTTTCTTTACCTCCAGCAGTCCTCGAAATCTCTGCCTTACTCACTGTATTCTCAATTTCCTCATCGTCCTCAATTCTGCAAAAAAAAATGAAATATTAATCATATTTACTACTTATATAATAAAGATACAATTACCTAATCTAATAAGTATGTCTGATCTACTGACGAGACAACCAGACATTTAAACTTATTTAACTAAATTAAAATTTCGTCTCGACAAAGAAAAAAAAACATTTTATAACTTTTTATAACAAAAAGGTCTATGAAATCGTATCAGATTCTCGATTATTTTGAAGCGAATTAAATCAAAAAATACTTCATGTAGAAGGCTACAAATTTTCCCAACTACTTTCTCAATTCATACATAATAGTACAATGCAAAGCAAGCAAGCAAATTGAATTGAATTTTTTCCTCTTTCTTTTTAAACAACATCCTACACATTTCATTTCATTTTATCTAAAATAGTACCCTACAACTACTCCCTACAAAAAAACTTCTCTACAAGGTTCTGTATAAAGTAAGGTACTACTTATTTATCCAGTATAATGCAAATCTCAATACAAACTCAATAAAAATGTACCCACCTTGAAATAGAACTTTCTCTATAAAGTAATTTTTAAGGTTCCAAACGAATACTATACTAACCTTATACTAAAGTAGTAACTTATGGTGCTCGCTTTGAACTGGGACCGTAAAAAAATACCTTATAGAGAGCAGTTGTACCTTATATACAAGTTTTATGTATCAAATAATAAATGTAATTGTAAAAAGTCTTTATAACTCCCCTCTCATTTTCCTTTTCAACTCGAAAGAAACCTCAGAATATACTTTATAATACTACTACATTTATTCGAACCAACAATACTTAAAATGTATTCTAAAACTCTATAACCTAATAGTAGTATGTCTAGATTCTAGATGCGAAAATAATCCGCTTATCTCTGATGAGAAAACGCAATGTGCACAAATCAATAGGAAACTTACACAAGTTTCAAGTTGGATATTTTACCAACCAAATTCTATTAAGTACCTACCTACCTATTTCAAAGTCTGTACTCTACTTTTAAATAAAATATCCAGTTGATTGTACTCCTACAAAAAAAATTCATTTCAATGAAATCCTGGCTGAATTTCTTTAGATCAAGACCAAGAAGGTATTTAAGTCCTTTTAAAATTAAATTCCTCAAAAAATAACAAGATGAAAGTGGTCCTTTTCTAGAAATTTGACAGACATTCAAGATCTATTTTTCCACAGAAAAGATTAAAAAAATCCCAAAAAAAGCAAAAAAAAACAAGACAGAAGATAGCTTCTGCAAGTTAATTGGCAAAAATCCTAAATTCATTTACAATTAGGTTCTTTTCTAAAAAAAATACAACATTATCCCTTCTGTGATTTTTTTATCCATTAACAATGAAAACAACATTTGCAACAACAATAGTACAAATATATAAGTAGGTATGTAGTAGAAAGTAAAATAAAGCAATGCAAGTGTGAGAAAGTTGCAATACTAGTCTCGAATCTCCATTCGAAAAAAGGGTAAAAAATGAGAATTTAGTAGTTTTATTCACCCTCTAAAAATGTTTTTACTTTAAAAAAAATCAAAACCAAAATACCTATTTTCCTTACTACGTACATACGTACGTATACTGTATACCCTATCATACGAGTATGAGTATCAAAGTAAGCCAATATATAGATAGAACACAAAGTATACAGGGAGATTGATAATTCTCATAGACATAGAATCCTTAAAAGTTGAACAAATCCAGACTATTTTAACCTAATTGTACAAAACTCTATCTTAAAATCGGTCAAATAAGTACCCTACACATAAAAAAAGAATTGAATCAACAAAAACACTCGAGCATTGCCAGTTTTTAGACAAGATTCTTAAAATATCGTCTAGAAATCGTCTAGAAGTATTTTTAAAAATTGACCATATTAGGTATCATAAAACTACCTATAGATACTTAGAAAACACCACGTATACAAAGAGAAAAACCGCTTGATTTTTTTAACAGCGTGTGCTACTGTGTACTTTAGAATTTAGACGTGATGATGGGAAGTCATCAAATATTCACAATGTTTTAACAAGAGGGGAAATCCCTAAGCCAAAAGCTATACATAGTAAAGTGAAATTAGATCCTTGGGATTTCCCCTACTACTCTTCTATCAGCAGTAGGTACTACAACAAGCACTGTAAATGTTATAAATATTTTATAATGCTAATACCAAACTCGTGCTACAAATTGCAAAGTCCCTTAAAATAAAATAAAATGAAATCTGACCTTTAAGGGTCACGTGTCCTAATCTACTCGAAAAGAGCTCAAGAAGAAAGCCCACAAAACCATCATTCTCTAATCCAAATAGCTTTTAATAACTAATAATGTTTCAAAATGTAAAATTGTGCTTTTGCAAGTCGACTGACGACCGACTGACTGTCGTTTTTACTTTTTATCAAAAATTCCAATTAGCCATAAAAGTAAAAAGTATCAGATTTAGATTATTGCATTTCTTCTAAACTAGACAAAAACCTGGCTCAATATTAGACTGCATATCTCTCAAATTATAAATCTCCCTTTTATGGGTCAAAATTTCAAAAAAAAATCGACTTTTTTAAGGTAGAGTTAAACTAAACGGTTCTATTCTTAAAATAGTCACAACAATTTTTGTAAAAAATTGCTTAAATTCTAGACTACAGAATACTGTATTGCATAATATAGTATCAGTATTTGAAATGGACTGAACATTAAAAAATGAAAAAAATTCCAATTCTAGGACGGGTTACTTGTCCCATCTCATTTCAAATTGTTATTTTTGACGATAATGCAATCTCTAATCTCAATTAGCCGAGTTGTCAGTTTACAGTTTATCAGAAAAATAAATCCACTTTGCTCAGGATCAGAGTGCATCCGACATTTTCGGGGAAAAATCGAGCCAATTGTTTTGTTTGTTGGTAAATAGGTAAATTGACACCTTCTAAATCTAAAACCGAATTTGTCATATTTCTGCTATTTGCTTTACAGTATATTTACTACCATACTATTATTAGTGCTCATTTGCCCTTAAGCCAAAAGTTCAATTCAAAACCAGTAGAAAATCCAATTGATGAGAAAATAATAAGGGTAGAAAATAAAAATTGAAACAGCAGTTTGCCTTTAACCTGCCAGTCCTGCCACTAATAAACATGTTGCAAATTAGGGTGAAATTTTGTTGCAAAAGAACAAACGAACTTATGAAATCCCTTATGAAATCACAAACCCCAAAAATATTTACAATTTCCCCTTTTCCAGCCTATACCTACACATTCATCATTCATCACAGATATTCATATGAAAAATCCAAACTGAAACTTAAGCCAACTAATGATGTAGAAAAAGCCATCATTACTTTTAATTTCAAAAAAGGATCAATTCTATAAAAGTGGATTGAAAATAGGAAATAAGAGTTAATTAAATTGATTAGAAGGGTCGATGGGTGCTTTTATGCTGAAATCTATAATCCAAAACGAGCACTTTTTGAATATAATTTCTTTAATTAAAAACTAATACCTACTACTATTAGTATTTATATAGTACCTTCTGATATTAGTAGGGTACTTATCCAGCCACTTTAATCAATTATTCTAAAGAGGTATATTGTATTTCTATAAATATCAATTTAAGTATTAGAGACTTTAAAAAAAATTTAAACCACTTACTTACAAAGTGATTTTAAAAATTGAATTCATAGACTCGTACTCGTGACAAGATTGACCTAAATATGCAATCTCATATCAGTAATAGATTTTTGATTTCTCCCACCAAATCACATCTGACACTGATAAAAGCACATCAAGTCGAATAAGTAAGGATTTATTTTTTTAAAAACCTTTTAAAAGATCTCTACTCTACACAAAAAGAGCCAAGAGCACCAAAGATGTAGAAAAAAAAATTATTAAAAAAGATTCAAATGTCATTTTTAATGCTACCAAGCACCCCCTGGGATTCTCAAATGATGTCTTTCATAAATCAAAATCAAAATATTTCACGTTTCCGGTTTAAAAGACTTAATCCGGTTTAACTTTTTTCCATTTTTATGCTCTGTCCAGCTTTATACAAGACTAGACCAGCCATTATAATAATTGTACGACATAAAGAAATATCACCTGCTTCTCTTATTTTATTTAAAAAAATAAAGTCTACAAACATCTACCTATAAATAAAATTAATATCATCATCATATCACCCCCATAAAAAATCGTACCCTTAAAGGACTCGTATTATTATATAGGATACTCAATTTATTGAAATTCAGATACTAGTACAGAATTGTGAGAAATTTCATCAAAAATTCAAAAATTCCAGCCTATTGACAGCCGTACAAATGAACCGGTGAAAGGTTATGGCAGGCATAAGCAAATATCCTCAAATTAATTGTACTTCTATCCATATTCCTAGTGTAAAGGTAAAGGGCCCATAATAAAATGGTTTTAATAGAGAAAAGGAGAAAAAGGGTGCTTTATAAAATAGAATAAAAATAAAATAATAACCATCACCACTACCACCAGTACATAGTAATATCAGTAGATACTTATTATGGAAAAATAGTGCAAGGGCCCATGTATTTGTTTTGTATACACAGCTGGGCTACCTTTGATTTTGAACAATTTAATATTTCCAAAAGTCCGAGTACAAAAGGCACACAAAAAAACCAGCAGCAGTAGTGTTTCATACCTATCAGTATCTTTCTCATTCTCATTCTAAAGTCTAACATAACAGCTCCTTTTTCGTTTGGACAACAAGTTGAGCGATCAAAATCATAACAAATTGACTGAACTATTGAAAAGAATCTCAAACTTTAGAATTTCAAGCAAAAGAAGATATAAATTAAAGGGGTGTAGGTGTACTTATATTTTTCCTTCTCTCAAAGAAATGAAATAAAAGGGATCCCTTTCAAAATTTCAAAGGAATTGAAACCGAAACCAATTAGTTCCCTTTATATTTAGGCCTAGGTACTATAATAATGGTAGTACATATATCTCCTGGGCAGACTAGTAGGCGTACGCACGAAAATTTCTATCACAAATATAATAGTCCTTATAAAGAAACTATACAATCTCAAACATTAAATAGTAATTACAAATGAAAATATCTTTACCCTTTCTCGCAATCGTCCATATTGGTGACCAATTCATCCCTTTTATTAACAACTGTGATGAGCTCTTGGAGCAGTAGAGATTCTCTTAATCTGTCAGCTTCTGTCTTATTTTCTGCAAATAAAAAAATATAAAATAATTAATCACCTTTTTATAATGAAATACTTGTACTTACATCGTATTTTAAATATCTTATACTGTATATTACATGAGCTCACTTTCAAGACACTTTAAACACTTTACAAACCCACACGCCAAACTCAAATTGACAAAAACGAGCTAATTTCGGCATTTTTGAGATATTTTTCGAGATAAAAACAATTAAAAATGCACCTAAAATTGACTAAATTGAACCACGATCACCACAAAAATCTCGAGGTGATTCAAGTCTCATCGACAATGACAATATGAGGACGATACTGTTCTCCACAGCGAGGCTATATATAGGCTTATTTTATTTCGAGAGTAAAGAGCATTAAATTTACTAAGTAAGTAAAGAAGATTCTCCAAAGTATTATAATATTATAAGTTGAGCAGACTTAACATTAGACACTGGGTGTAAGATACATTTTAATAAGACAAACCTCGAGACGACGATTTATTCTGGGTGCCAACAAAATCCTAATAATCCAAGGCACTAAGGCTTGGCTTTGCCTCTTTTTTTCTTTAGAAAAAGGGATCAGGCAGAAAAGTAGAATGATAAAGAATAAGAATAAAAGTAAAAGTAAAAGCCCTTAATATAATACCAAAAAGATTTATCAATGCAATGCAACGTTAGTAGACTCTATGTTAGAGCCTTGGCTTTATTTTATTTTTATTCCCAAGTCACACCAAAAAATCTTCAGTTAGATCAGACTAGACATCAGGCTAAATATGATCTCCGGTAAAAAAAAATAAAGAAGATTAAAATATAAAAAAAGAGCAAAAAAGACATTTAGCTCTGCTGTTTCATAACCCCACAAGTTCCTAAATGCTTACAACTACAAGTCGAAAATCATATTGTCACAATCACGAAAGTCGAATCTTGAGATAACTTCCAGTTCTCAAAAAACTGCATGATTTGACAAAGATCCTCAAGTGTAAGATCAAAAGTAAGTCAAGAAAAATAGTGTAAAATAGGTGCGGTTCAGTGAATTGCATGTAGGTACTTTGGATTTTAAAAAATTGAATCAAATCAAATCATACAAAGCACACTATACTCTCTCTATAAATACATCTCTTTAAATATATTTCAAGATATTACTCGTAGATTCTACAACATACTCAACAGTGGCATAAATTTTCGATAGTTCCAAATTTTGAAAAAATAAACTTCCTAAAGATAGTCCACTGTACTGTACAAAATACAGATAGAAGATCTCTAGTCTAGTTGAGAGTTAAAAGCAAAGGGTTGGATTTCTATTTTGAAATGAAATATAATAGCAGTGATAGAATAAAATATATATCTGAAAAGGTCCCGGCACAAATGGAAAGTTAAGCGGCTTACGAAATATGATTGGTAATCAGAATGAGTGTGCAAAGAAAGATACAAAATTTCGAATCTCCTCTCTGACTTGTACTCCATTCAAAAACCAACACAACTTTTCGTAAATAAATCTTCAATCTATTCCATTTCCATTACAAGAGTAGTATACTGTAGATATTACTATTGAATTTTTATTTTAAAAAATGTCTATGAAATTGATTTTGCCCTTTCAAAAGTTTCAAATAATAAAGTCAAAATTTGGCTATCAGTAGGATTGATTTTTGATTCAATGAAAAGTAAAATTCAGTCATTGAAAAGTCTAAAATCATGACTGATTTTGATTTAATATGTAGTGTATTACTGCTGGATAAGGACACTGAAACATTTTTTCAAGTTTCTTCATCTCTGTATAAAATCTACAATTTTTTTTAGTCCTAACTCAATTTCCATGTTTTCGCTCGAGACTAGCAAGTAGAGTAGAATCTTATCTGATTTCCCTTTGTTCTTAACTTTCTACTAAACACAATTTACATATAGGATACATAATTGAACTCGTACACCTCTATTAGTATCTTAATTCAAGAAAAAATGCTATAACATGTAGTGGATAGTAAAAATTCTAATAAATAGGTAGGTAATTTGTTAGGTAGTAAATAGGCAGTTAATATTATAATTATTCTGATATTACCCTAATTACTATTGCTTTTCTCCAGCTTGCTTTTAATAAATAAAACAAGCCTTGAGGGTAAGCTTTTTAAAAAGTATAGAAGTTCAATTGAATCTAAAATTCAATGTAGGTAATCACAACACAATCGAGATTCTAAAATTTTCCAGGTTCTATCTATAATACCTTAGTACTACAAATCTTACTACAAATTACAAAATACAAATAAATACCTCAACCTCAACTAGCTTTTCTTCAAATAGATTCTACTACAATTACAAAAGTAGGTAGTAAGAACTCGTTCCAGTATTAATGCTAGGTACTATCTGTATTACAATAATAGTAGTTGTAGTCGATGCAAGTATGGTACAAAGATCTCAAATTGCATTTAAATTTTCGGTTAACTAAATGTAGAAATGACAAAATTTCAGAAATACAGATAGAACTATAGCAGTGGGTGTCCTTTCGTTCTTACAGAACAGAATCTAAAGTCCTCAATAATTGTTCAAAAAGTCTAGAAAAATTTTAAAATGCAAGGACAATAGAAGCAATAGCAAAAGCATGTATCTATACAAAAAAAATAAATCCTTTTAAAGGTTTTTTTTTGCCAAAGAATTGAAACATGTTTTCGGCATAAACATCATTATTCTATTAGGATAAGAAAAAGAATCTGCTGGAATTTTTCGGGACCTCTGGCAAGAAAAGGTTCCCTAAACTTTGAAAATATTCTCAAAATTCTCGATTTCAATCGAAATATCAAGCTTGATTATTGAGAGCTTTTCTTAAAATATTTATTTCTTCTCGAGATATGAATTTTACAAAAGTTTTCGAGTTTTGAATAAATGCACCCTTAGCTTCAACTTACTACCAGTTAGCTAGTCCATGTCCAATAACAACAAACTTTTTGAAATTATAAACATACTTAAACTTATATCTACTATCTACAAATATCCGTACAAAAGTATGAAACCTTCAAAAATTATAATCCTTTCTCGGCTCATGCTACATACTTGCATACTACCTTAACATACTACTTATTCCATACTTGTACACTGCACAGGTATGAAAGCATTTAATTTCAAATTTTAAATTCCAACTCTGGAATGTTTCTTATCCCATTAAAAGTATTTTACTTATCCAATAGATTGGATTTCAATTTCGTATTGAGGATTATCGTCAAATACTTAAATACGAGTAGGTAACACTCGAATATCTTGGATTCAAAATCTCAATGTTAGTAATTCATTCATTTTCATGCCCAATATCCAATATCAGATTCTGAATAAAAAAATAAGCCTTTTTTTCCAAGTCTTAAGCCAATAACGAGAACAAAAGGGAAATAATTGTAAATACCTATACATAAGTACCCATCATTTATAAAAAGGAAACAGAAGGGTTTTTAAAACAAATGTCAAAAAATGATAGTTAATAGCCTCATAATTATAATTAACGAATCATTTTTTCCCTTTTGAATCAAAATTCAAAAGGTAAATATCCAAACCTAAAGCTCCTTTGATCTCCCAGTTTTTTGTGTAACAGAATACAGATAGGTATAACAAAAATAATGATAATTTTTTCTTTCTTTAAAATTCTTCGTTGTTTTATTCACGTAGTGCTATTATTATTATTGTGTTTGCACCATACTATTACCATTACGACTATGATGATAATGATAAATAATATCTATGTAGTAGATAGTATATGTATAATATCGTCCCCATAAAGTTAATGTAAGTCAACCAATTCTTAACGGCATCCAAAATGCACAAGTTTTAAGAGGATTATAAAAAGCCATCACTGCTGACTAATGTTCTTTTATACTAGGACTTAGGACCTACTATACTGTATAGGAGAATAAATATACATTGTGATTGTGATTAAAATATAGCATAGCCCTTATTATTTCATATATCTATGTATCTGTATACAGATTCTTTTATCCACGCACGGAAGTTATCCGGTGTTGTTCATTTGTTGTAACTTGCCTGCTTCACTTTGATATCATATGAGAGACTGAGGTATTAATTGTTGACCCCAACATTATATCTCTAAATTTATAGCTTTACTTTACAAGTAAAGTAATACTTATTCAAAAAGGATTCAACTATAGGAACTTATCCATTGTTTTGCTTAAATCTACAATATCAACTTATAAGAATTTTAGAAAACATCTTGTCTAAAGTAGAAACGTTTCATGTACCCATCTATTCGAATCATTTTTAATAAATGTTTTAGTTCTAAATCTAAAAGTAAATTAGAATTTTGAACCATGAACGAATTTTATATTTGAAATTGAAAACATTGTGAGAATAAGATGTAACTATTTGAGTATAAATTTTGACTCGAATTTCTTTACTTGAGGATACAATTTTTTTATTTTTCTCAATACATAATAAGAAATGCAATTGGAGTCAAATTTTGCCCATTACTGATTCTTTTTCTCCCATTCAAAATGCACTCAAATGGCTTTACAAAATCCTCGTGAAGATGAGAAGAGATACATAAATCCTATTTTAAATAAACTTAATCCTTATTCATCGTTTACCCTTTTTTCAGATGGACATTCCACTTCAGAGTATTCAGATGAATATTTTAAAAAGCAATCATATTACAAAATATTCAGTTTGTTATGACCTTGAGTGGCTCTTTAATAATTCAAATCTCTGATCGAAAAACGTGTCTCATATTCTCATTTATAAAGCTAAATATTTTCTGAAAAAAAAAGTCTTGTTCTTACCCTCTTTAGATAGTATTCTTCGAAGTTCCAGACTCAATCTTTCAAATTTTTGCTCTAGATCCTCTTCTTGTTCCCTGTAAATAAATGATAAAAATAATATTAGATTCAAGACTGAAATAGAGCTGTGGCGCAAGTTCAAACACTGAGAAATTCCGAAACATTCAATTTCCAGTATATGTACCACCTATTGAGTAAGAAAATTTTTCCAGTACTTTAGATTTAGAGAATTCATGAAATTCTCTAAATCAAATAAAAGAAGTTTGCCTGAACAAACCCATTGACATTGACAAGGTTGACATTTCTGTCACCAAATATTTTTTAAATGCCTCCTACACAATCTACCAGACCTCTCGTCGACATATCACAATCACAGACCTCAGAACATAGACCCATAGGGTGCCGATCCTTAAATGAATTCAAATTCAAAATCGACCATTCTTTCCAAAAATAAAATAAGCTCAAAGATTTTTCAAAAATCTAAAGTTTAACTAGTAGTAGGAGTAAGAGTAGGGTAGGATAAGTAAATCTTTTGAACTTTAGATAAAAATTGTAAAAGTACACACAACATACCTAAGCGTAGTAGTTAAAAGTCTAATGCCAGTGTTTGATGTTGAATATTAAAGTGGTATTGGTCATATTTGGTAAAATTCTATAGGATAGTAGTGCAACTTTTTTTACTAGATATATCAAATTTTTATGAAAAAGTTTAGAAACAGTAACTTAAGGGCAAAGAAAAAATACGTTACTTACCTATACCTATAATATACTTACGCCTCATGTACCCTACCCCTACCCTATTTTAATAGAATTTTTTTAGTAAAAATTCATTCAAGCATTCCAAAATTTCTCATTCAAAAACTCAATATTTGATGTACATTTGTGGTAAAAATATAACTTGGGTAGGGATCTAGGTGTTCAAGAATCTGCCAGCTTGCTTTTCAATCAAAACATGTCTGTAAAAAAGAAAATGATATGTTGACAAGGACTTGAGAACCAACTTAAAAATATGAAGCATTTCCAAATGTAATAACTTGGATCATTTACGATTAGATACTTTTCAGCCCTGATAAATACTAATATTAATATCAAATGAATATATATTTCCCTGTCCCTATACTGTAGAAAATAAATAAATAAGTAGCTGTTCAATAATTATCTTTTGATAAATAAAGTATCATCGGGTTTTATCAAAATTGGCTAACCTTAAATCTTAATATATCAGTATTTTGTACATTATTTTTTTTGCATTGATATTGATATAGACAAATCGAAAAAACTGCATTAAAGTAAGCAATAACTATATTGGATAACAGGTCTTTATCAGAACTAATTGTGTGGAAAGGTGAAATAAAAATAAAAAATCTCAAAAGGTTTGAATTAATAATGGATAAATTATTATCCTTTGAAATTTACCGAAAATATATAAAATAATATTGAGAAAATACAGAAATACCTAAGGTAAAAATGAAACTCTTTCATTATCATTTTAAGAAATTTATTTTCATAAAATCTACCCTAAACATACTCAAAATTAACCATAATATATGGTCGTACTGGGTATACCCCGTATTATATTTAACCTTTTTTTATTTTCTTTTCATAAATTCAATCAAGCTCAAACTTTTCTCTTCATGAATCTTATCTTTTGTTACAATCAGACTTGAAATGAATTTGATTGCCACTTTGGATCAGGTCAGAAAAAGTAATGCACTCCATTTAAAATACAATGTACCTAGGTAGTACCTAGTTTAAAATTCAAGTCAAGTCAAGTCAAGCCAAGTCAAGTAAACACTAACAAAGTATTAAATACATTAGTACTTTTATGAATTTCATTCATACAAAATGTAGTAATTACATATCAAAATCGAAAATTGGAAAGCTGATCTTAAAGATTCAATGGTTCATTCAATGCCTTTTCAATCATTAATTGATAGGACTTATCCTTATAGTTAAATAAGAAAATTAGAAAACATTTCAAAAAATATTGACATTCTTATAAAGATTTTAAATATTAAATCTGGATATTTATAACAGGTTCACGAATTTATGAATGAAGTTGAAATTAAAAGCGCGTTATACCATTTGTTGCTTTTATTCTTTATGGAATTTCAATTTTTCCATTTCAAGATTGTATTCAATGTCAATCGAGAATTTAAAACAAACTTACAATAGGTTTAACTGCATTTGACGTCTTAGCAGTGCATTTTTCTTATTTACAAGTGTAAACCATTCAGTCATAAGAGAATCTTCCATTTCAGAATCGTCACCTAAACGTAAATTACATAATTAGGATTTTCAATGACTTTTAATTACCTTTCTTTAATTACTTACCTTCTTTCATTAATGGGCGAATCTTTGTTTCAAGCTCTCTTGCAAGCTTGTCAATTTGATTTTGTTCTCTTTCTAACTCGTCTAATTCGTTTTGGATATAAGATTTTGTCCTATGAAGCTACAATGAAAAAGAGTTTGAGCATTATAAGTAAACAATTTAGTATTTAGTAATTACTCTAGTTGGTGAGTCACGTTCACGATCAGGTGAAAACCTTTCTAATAGAGAATCGAATGATTTCAAAATAGGTTTTTGTCCATAAACATTTTTATAATTTTGATCCTTTTCCGGACTATTAGAAGTATTTCGCTTTCCATTCATTTCCTTTAAAAATAAATCACAATTTAAATTAGGCTTAGAGGCATAGGCTGTTTAGGTTCAGGAAATTAAATATGTCACATTCAAGTTAAAAACTAGAGGTTATTTAATTAGTATTCAAATTAAAAATAAACAAAATATTAGAGATTTGATATTTTGAAAATTCTAGCCTACTAATTGCATTGTATAGCTAAATATAATTTACCTATAAGAATTTCTTTAAAAAAATCTAATTTTTTAAGCATTTTAAACTTTATGTGCGTAGTTTCAAAAAATATTCCAACTATTTCAGATCTACATATTATAGTATCAGATCTCAGATCTTGCAAAATAAAATAAGTTCTACTTCTATCTGTTTATACCACTTATCAATCTGTTAAATACGTAAGGAATAAGAAATGAACTGTATAACTACAAGTTTCAAGCTTGATAGTTAAAAACCAATGAACTTACTTTATTATCACATAAATCTTTACTAGCTTTATTATTGGTACTAGATTCAACTGGACTTGGAGTTTCACTTAAACTTTGACTTGACGGTGGTGAATTACTTGCAGAATTTGTAACTACACCCAGTCTTGCTTCTGCTATTAACTTCCTTGCCCGTTCTCTTAATTGCATTTGCCTCTCTGTTTCGTCCTATAAAAAAGAAATATATATAAATATTTAACCCAATTTTCACAATATGTGTAATACTTTACCATTGGAGATGTTGGCTTAGAATTTGAATTGGAACTATTAGTCGATGATCCATCTCTTTTAGCATTCTCCAACATTCGCCTAGCTCTTTCCCTTAATTCTTCGTGTCTCGCTAATAGTTTTTGCTAAAATATAAAATAAGTTTAGAATTTAGAAACATTTTTTACAATAAATTAGAAGTAGGTAATTTACTTGAGAAGAATCTTTTCGAGTTGGCGAAAGATCAATTAGTCCAGGAGCATCTGGATCTGGAATGCCTACCCTCTGAGTTTTCTAAAATGTCACAGAAAGTAGTACAAAAAAATTAAATAATTATCATATTCTTACATTTAAGATATTCTGTGAATCAGTTTCATCCTTTTTTCGACTTAAATTGATATCAGATTCTTCAAATGAACCAAACGGATCATAATATGATGGGTCAGAATACTCTTTTCGTGACTGTTTAGGATCATTTGGACTAGTTGGAGGAGAAGCCTATAAAAACATATAGAAGATAAAAATAGTTAATAAAAATGCTGTAATTTACTATCAATAAATCTGTATCATACCTTATTATTATTGGTTATATTGTTTTTTATTTCATTGAAACGACCAATAAAGCTTCCTTTATTCGAAGATTCACTTTTCGGAGTTGTTGGTTTATCTTTATTTTTATTATTTTCCGAGCTTAATCCGTTTATCTTATTCAAAAAGAAATTTTGCAAAGAATTTGAAGTACTAAGGCTTTTATCTGGAGTTTTTTCTCTCACATTCTTCCCCGAACTAATTGAATATGTTGAATTACTTTGACTAACTGAATTTTTATTTTCCGATTGTCCAATTGAATTAATATTATTGGAGTTATTAAAAGATGAAGATTTACTTAATTCGTTAAAATCTCTTATAGAACTATAGCTTTGACTAAGGTCTCCAGATGATCTAAAATTTTGTATTTCTTGCTGTAGAATTTGCCTAGTTATTGCATTATCATTCTCGCTCTCCTTTTGTCCGACAATATACGTCGAAGATGATGCTGTAGCGCCAATATTCTGGATTTCAAGCTGGCAACCTATACATAATTTTATAAAAAAAATATTTTTATTAGGTAGATATTATATCAGGTAATACAGGTACTAAAAAATCAAAGAGGTTTTATCGACTAATAAAAGTGGTTAATAAAATTTTTGTTCAAATAGTAAAACTAGAGAAAAATAAAACAAACCCGTAAAATAAAAATGTACCCGTAAAATGCGAACGAAGTTGATATAAATATGTCATCACGGCCAACTTATCAGGTACTGACAATAACAGCATGTCACCTTAAATGTCATTAAAATATTATTTCTTTAAACTAGGCCTTATAGAGAAGTAAAGTAAAGTAAAGTAAAGTAAAATAAAATAAGTAAACCCAAACCTGGTTCAATGACTTTTGGTATGCCAAGTTTCTCCTATAAAAATTTATATTTATAGTTAATTTTAGGTTAGGTGTCAAAGGAAAAGTTATTTTAAAAAACTATACCCCTGCATCAAAGGCAGCTTTGCAATTTCCTTTAAATAAATAAAAACATTAATCAGCATTTCTAAATGGATACTCAACTTCAGTTGTACTCTTATTGGTATTCATCTAAATAGTTTTATTTGATAAAATTCTAGGTATTTTGAATTATTTTTCCGTACCTTTAATATCATGAGCCGAGAGTTTATTGAAGTCTCTAAAAAAATGTGAAAGATAATAATATTTTATGAATCATATTTATTTTGTTTATTATTGTAAAAATAAAAGCATTATTCGAACTTCGCACAATATCATCTTAAACTAAAACTCTCAAAATTTTATATTTAAGACCAACATTCCTAAAAATAACACAATAAAAAGAGAAAAACATGTCCCTAGTTGCTTCATATATTTTGCAAAGTACCAAACATACTTGTTTATGGCCATTTTTGCGAAAAAAAAAACAATTTTTTTACTAACACTTTAGACTTGTTTTTCCTTTTTACACAAAAAACAGCAAAAATAACTACTTACACTTACCCTATGCAATATCTTATATTTTGTTTATTAATCATATCATAACAACTTACAAAAGTTCTGGATGAAATCTATGTATAATTGCACAAAAGGCTAGTCCATTTCTCCAACTTGATAAATTAAAGATAAGTAATACATACTTATTAATAATACATGCTTATTTTATTTTTAATACCTCGTTGTCATATTTGTAACCTAAATTAACGAAAAAAGATAAATTAATAAATATTTAAGCTTCACTTTTCTACTTAAAAACAAAAACTTACTTTAACACCTCGATAACCTTTGGTCACTTCTTTACACCAACTCAGCAGATCTTTGCTAGTCCCCGAACCCGACGATGATGTCGATGAAAAACTAGTAGTACTGCTCGCAACCATTGGGACCGATTTCACCTAGAAAAAGTTTAAGAAAAAAGACAAGTGTTTAGAGTTAGAGTTTAAGATCAGCAGCAGGACTTACTTAATTGTTTGTCATAAAAATAAAACAGAATTGCAAAAAAAGACCACCACACACTAGAACTGAAACTTAACCCAAGAAAAGGGACAAGAACCATCCAGCCAAACTTAAAAGGAAATAGAGTAACAATAAAGTGAAATGACTATTTTAAATTTTTTATGAGTCCTTAAAATATTCATTCGAGATGTGAAACTTTTCCCCAACTCTATTTTTACTACTACTTTCGGGCCAAAAAATTAAATTAAAGTAGAGAAAAGTTTACCCACCTATATCTAATCGTACCCTATCCTATCCAAGTAAATGTAAAGAGCTTTGTGAAGACTTTAAAAAACCTATTCTGTGCTATGTTATATGCTATCCAATGCTATGATACTAATATGTTCAAGAATTTTAAAAATAGATAAGTCGGAAATGGAAAGTAAGGGGAGAAAGTTCAAGTCTATCTCAACAATCATTTAAATCCAATTACCTTAAAGCACGAAACTCATATTAAAATGAATTTCACTCAAACCCTGCTTTAATAATTCATTTTAATTTAACTTGTACTCTCATTTTATCATTTATACTAATCATTATTACCACATTCAAATGCACTTTACCTATCATAGACTACTTCAAATAAGAATTTTAGACTCGTATTTGAATAATAAAACTGGATCTAAAGTGCTCATAAAGAATATTCTTATCACTAATATCACTAATAGGTAGGTAGGTTATACCTAATAATTACTATTTCTTATTCTAATCAAAACATCTGAACAAAATCAGAGAGCTATTAGCATTTAGGAATTCCCAATTCCAATGAACTCTAATCAAGAAATTGAAATTTATGACGAAATATTCTAAAATTGACTAAAATAATCCTAAACAAATTACCCGTTAAAAACTAATTATGTAGTACCTACTCAAAACTAATTATAAGTGACAGAAAATCTTTGTTTAATTAAAGTTACACAACCAAACTTACCTATGGTAGTAACTAGTAATACAGAATAGTACAAAAGACTTTTGAGCTAGTCATATTACTTAATTTTCTAGTCTTAACTTTTCTAAATTTGATTAAAATCAGGTAAGGTAACATGCTGGCTCCTTGAAACTTTATTAAAACTACTCCTATATGAACTTTATTAAGAGGATTTCACAAGTAGATACTCTAATAGTAGAAGGGAACAAAATCATTATTTTATGCTTTCACCTCTAAACTCCTTGCTTTCCCCAAGAGTTACATATTTTTATATACGAAAGGGGAATAGAAATGAAAATCAAAGTTTGTCTAGAGCTTCTTTACTTGTTATATGCTACTATTAATGTAGTATCAAGGCTACAATATTTGCCATATTTTTCTCACCAGCTAACTTTTATATTTTATATTACAGTATACACACAAACTATAGGGCAACTATAGGCAAAGAAAGTATTTCGCCCTGAATTACAAATTATTTGACAGGAAACCTATCTCAAAATTCTGGACGACAAACTCATCTGAACCTGAACTAGCACACACACTTTTTTTAACCCGCATTCATTGTAAATATGTGATATAAAATATAATGCTTAAGGTTCTTGTTTTTTTGAGACTTTGGTCAATAAATTCCTTTTTAACTGCATATGACTCATGAGTCATGAGTCATGAGAAATTAAACTCTATTATATTGTGCAAGTAGTGCAGTGTTTCAAGACTTTGGTATTCGAGCTTCTCTGATGGTTTCTCTTCTCAAATTATTCGATCTCGATCGTAGGTTGGAGAGCAAGTTCATTTAATTTTTTTGAGAAAAAATTCATTCCTAATTCCTAATATTACTGATATATCATTATAGAAGATAAAAAACGATTGATATACAGAATCTATAATCGTGCTCAAGCTTAGTCAGTAGAGTCATATACTTTTAAAATTCCATTCCTCTAAAATTACTTTTTGGGCTTCAAAAAACAATACCCTACCACAAATACAAATAAAATAGCAGTCAATTTTCTAAAGTAAAAAAATAATACAAAAATACTCAAGGGAAATGAATAAGAATTTTTGTAAACACAAAATATACCAAGGTATTTTATGATTACTATATTACAATAGTAAACTTCTTGCGACCCATCCTGCCCCTATTCCTACTATGGTAGTATTATGATGAAATCATTTGGAATTATTTTCTACTTTCTACTTTCTCATATAATTTT
>JAQIXA010001654.1:0-22992 GCA_034699045.1 Nanhermannia cf. coronata Gr-Ori-00579
CTCATCGGAAAAAAATTGCATTTCTCACACACATACTGAATACTGACTACTATTATAGTAGGTACTAATATCATGCTGATATAATTCTGTATTTGCAAAAATTCCTTTATTTCTATTCATTTTCCTTTCTCTTGATTATCTCAGTGTGCGTATGGTAGTGCTCATAATATTTATGATTATTATGTATTATGTAAATGAACTCTAACCTCTGTTTTTGTTCATTTTATCACATTACTACATAAGTATTATTTAATGATTATTTAAGAGAGAAATTATTTCCACAAAATTATAATCATGATTATGAAGTGAGAGGGAAACTACCAGTCACAAAACTCACAAAATAAACACAAATAGTCACAATAATTATGTCCAAAAAATATGTAATTATATGAGGTTTATGATTTTTTTTGTCTTTTTTTTACAGATTGATTATTCAAAATGCCTAATTACTTTTTGATTGGTATAGTGTTCTTCCTATCCACCTATGTTCAAGCGAGACCGGTAAGATCTTTAAAAAAAATTTTAAAAAATTAATTTACTTTCATATTCTACTAACTATTCTTATACTTATGGTGCTTAATTTGACTTTCATGAGTCGAAAAATTTCAATTATTCACACACTATATAATTTTACATTGCAAATTAATCATTCTTTTTAAGAATTTTGCGAATTTTTTCCCAAAAATACATAGACTTATAGAATAGGTGAGATTAGAGTGAGAGTGAAAATAGTTAAGATAATGAGAATTTGAGGTTTTTTTTAATAATCTTGCAAATGTAATTTGTCATTTTGACTCATTTATTTTTTCTTAAAAGGATCTTTCTAAATAAGTAATTGTACTAGTAGTACTACATATAGTGTCTTGTTAACTACACCATTAAACTGTTCAAACACTTTGTTATGGATGAGTAAATATGCAGTTCTCCCT
Organism: Nanhermannia cf. coronata Gr-Ori-00579; assembly: GCA_034699045.1. Taxonomy (NCBI): domain Eukaryota; kingdom Metazoa; phylum Arthropoda; class Arachnida; order Sarcoptiformes; family Nanhermanniidae; genus Nanhermannia; species Nanhermannia cf. coronata Gr-Ori-00579. The sequence continues at coordinate 930 of JAQIXA010001654.1, forward strand.
TTTATTTTTGTACATTTTTAACTAAACTATCTTACTAAAGATGATATTTTTTAACTGAGCAATTACACTATTAGATATTTGACTATATTTCTTAATAGCCCACAAAAAATAGGAAAAGAATCTTTAATTTATGCCAAGATAGTTTAGTATTACAGTAAGTGATATCTATAAACAAAAGTGAAGCTACTTTGGAAAGATTGGAAATTTCTAAAGCAGGCTTATAGGATTCCGAAATACCCTTTTAAAATGTAATATTCGAACTTTTACATATTTTATTATCTCTACTACTATTACTAGAGTAGTAAGTGTAATTAAAGAGAAATCTGCAAGTTTATTTCATTATTAAGCTCTATGGTCTTTACAAATTTGTAGATGATTTGTTCAAAGCCTAAAATTATTAGCACATTTTGTAGGACAAGTATAGAATACCATACAATTTACAATATGCATAGTTATTTGTTCAACAATTGTAAATAGTTTTTTTTGCAGGCATGATAAGTAGGTAAGGTAAAGGCAGTTGTTATTGACTTAAAGGGTTAGATGGAAAGACAGATAGGAATGTTCAAATACCCATTCAAAAAAATTCTTAGGTATGAGTCTTATACCTGGCACAAAGTATAAAAAAATCAAAAGCCGCATTCTCTCAAAGAATGATTTGAGTTTGAGAAAGAAAAAAAAAAGTTTGTAATAATCGTGCCAAAGATGTACAAAACTGATCTCTCGAGAGAAATATAATGTTAAAATATAAGATGGACATATTCAAGTATTACAAATAATACAATATTTCATGCCACTTACGATTTAAAATTTAAAGGCTAGAAGCTTCTACATCATAGGTACTTACATATATGAGCAATTTAACGGTGATTTTTTTCCTCTTCATCAAACCCTATAAACATATTATAGAGATGTGGTTTAAATTGTTCATATAAAATATACAGAACCTGTCCTACCCTATGGGAGGGCAGTAACACCGAACCAACGAAAAGTCTCAAAGAATAATAATTAGATGCAAAATAATCATATTTAAATTCCCAAATCTTATATGGATATGTACTTGTACTAGTACTAGTAAGTATAGATAGTCTGGTTACTTGTACTAGTACTAGTATAGATAGTCTGGTATGTGTAGGATATGTGGAATTTTTGATTCGTGAATTGGCTATTAAAAGTTTATGACCGAATTTGATTATTGAAAATATCCTTAATAATACTATTAGTACCTACTTGTATATACATACAATACAATGCTACATAGGTTTTGAAGGGGTTAATCGATTTTATTAATTATTTTTTTTGAGCAGGAAGATATCCAAGGAGTGGACTTGCCTAGCGATGAATGGCTAAATTGTGAAGAATTTAAACCAACTTCTACACTATCTAATTGCCTTTGTTCTTTGGTATAAATTTTACAAATTACCAATTTAAAGTTTAAATTTAGTAAGTATATGTAGAGCTAATTGAATTTGTATTTTAGTCACCTGAGGGTAATATAAAGGTGAATTGTGATCATGCAGGTAAATACCTAATACCAAGCTATATAAATAGATAAATAGGCTTTTTTAACTGTTGATTGGATTTATAATTAAACTTTTTAATGATAATAAATGTCCATTTATTTGTGCAGTTTTCGTTCATGACTTCCCAGTAGTCCCACATAAGCAGCCTATTACTCATTTTAGTATGCGATTTGTCAATTCGCAGAATATACCACCTCAAGTAAGTACCTATACTCGTATATCGCAGTATATAGATAAGTTATCAAATCAATTTATTTAAAAAGCAGTAAATTACATGACATGCCACTTTAATAGACTTTACCTTATTTAGAGTGTAGAACTAATTTTTTTCAAATGGGGCTACCTCCCTTTTCCATTACCTACCTACCTACCAATGAATGATGCTAAAAATTGATTGCAAATTTTGCAAATTTTTTGATGTGTTGACCAATTTGTAAAATAAATCATATTTTAAAACCTACAATTTTATCCTTTTGATTATAGGCATTCTTAGGAAGCAAAATCCCCCTCAAGTATTTGGACCTTTCACATAATCTCTTAAGGTATGGTCGACTCGTCTAGTGCGAGTTTGAGTTTATTAATAAAAATTGAAAGTTAATTTTAACTTTTGAAAAAAGTATGTCGAAATTCATTAACTAATTGCTCTTTTACTCTTTTTTTTCTATCCTTAATTAGGAGATTATCAGATAAATCAACTGAAGGTAGGAATTTTTTTTTATAATGATACCAATCAAATATGATGTTTGAAATTTCTAAAAAGATTTAATTATAAAAATATTTATTTTGATTATCATCTAAAGGGTTGATTGAGACTCTCGAAGTCCTCGATTTGAGCTTTAACTTACTGGGCGATCAATTGAATCCCATTTTTAGTACAAATGAATTTAAGAAACTACCTCGACTTAGGTAAGACTACCAACCATGCTATATGTAATCGTAGATACGGAGTACTTTTGGAAATTTTTTATAAAATTTACAATTTTTTGTAGGATTCTTAAACTTGGCAATAATTTATTAAGTGATATCGATGATGGTATTTTAAATGGATGCCTCAGTATGCAGGAGTTTTTCTTAGACAATAATAATTTCAAATCAGTTCCAAAGGAATCCTTCAAAGGACCAAATTCTCTGAAAATCCTCGACCTGAGTTTCAATCAAATCGATGAGCTCAAATCAGATCAATTTACAACTCAATCCTCACTACTTTTGATCAATTTGAAAAATAATAAAATATTCTCAATTCAAGGCAATGCCTTCAGAGGTCTGTCAAATTTGAAGATAATTGATTTTTCTTGGAATCGAATTCATCGGCTTAATAGTGATGCTTTCCTTGGTGAGTTTTAATTAATTCATTAAAAGCCTAACTTACTACTTTAGAGGGATTAACATTTTTTGAAAAGACTTACTTAGCCACATTCTACCTGCTCATAGAACCATGAGTTAATTGGCAAATAAATAAATAAATTATGAATATTATGTTTTTGTATTACAGGACTTACAACTTTAGAACATATTAACTTGTCCAACAACTATCTTACGGAGATTCCACTCACGGCTCTACAAATTTTGAGGAATTTGAAAACTCTCAGCCTTAACTCGAATCTCATCGGAAATCTTGACAATGTCAATCTAAAGAGTTTGGAAAGGTTAGAGATTTTAGACCTGTCGAGAAATAGGCTCTCTGAAATACCCAGGGGCTTCTTTAATGTAAGTCAAATTATGAAAAACTCAATTTACAATCTCAGAAAACTCTGAAAAACAAGCAAATAAGATACCTAAAATATGAATCAATTAAGATACCTATATCAATAAGATTTGAATGATATTTTGCACTTTTTTTTCGAAAATGCAACAATTTTTTATATGATTTGGTACATTCTAAGAAAATAACCAAAAAAATTTCAAAATTTTTTGAGAGTTGAGAATTTTGATTTTGTCATTTAAGAGCTTTGAAATACATAATATATACAATATACACTAGGAACAGGAACCTAAGTGTTTTATATTTTAATTTTTTAGGGTATGACTAAACTTCGTGAACTCAACCTCGGAGTCAATCAATTAAGAACAGTAAGTTGCATAATAAATACTTCTGTTTGAAACGGATCATGATCTCTAATATTTTTTTTTACAATTTGCAGTTACCCTCATCGACATTTGATGGATTACCGCAATTGAACGTTTTGAATTTGATGGACAACAATTTATTAGGATTTCCATTCTCTGCTTTAGAGATTTTACAATCTTTGAACTCACTGAACCTCGATTATAATCGGATCTCTGCTCTGACACCAATGAACATGTCAAACCTGACCAGACTATCCATTTCTCATAACCTCATAAGGGAAATACCCACAGAGACATTTACTCATTTCCCAAAATTGAGAAATTTGAATTTAAAAGGAAATTTGATTGAAAATTTCGATGAAGGTAAATCATTTGTAAATTATTTGAATATAGGGCACCTAAGATTTTATTTTCAAAACTTTTAAAACAGTTGAATTGCCTACTGGAATATTAAACCTGAATTTGGTAATTTTTCAATTCACATCATTTTTATACAATTATAAGTTGCTAATTTTTTCATATTTATAGGATCAAAATCATTTAAAAACAATCCCAAGATTCCAATTGACCAGTTTGGAAAATTTAAGCTTAAAGGGAAATCTTTTGACTTCACTTTTACAACATAACTTTGTACTTTTGAGATCTTTGAAAGATTTGGTAAGCTTTTAAAAAATCTTATGTCTGAAGTAAACCTAATTTTTTTTAAATTTATTTTTAGGACATAAGCCAAAACCAGTTGACAAGTACGACAATATTTCCCAACTCTTTTGATGGCCTGAGTAGTTTAAGGTCACTTTCATTGGCCAACAATAAATTGGACATAATTCCAAAATTAAACAGTCTGCCAACAATTCAACTACTAAATGTGAGTGGAAATCACCTAAGAGAAATCAATAATCTTGAAAACCATGAATTTTTAACAATTTTGGATTTGAGCAATAATCAAATTAGTAATATAAGGCCAGATATGTAAGTTATATTAAATTTCAAAAATATAATTTTAAATTCATTTCCCTATTACTTTGTATAGATTTACAAATGCTACTTTCATCTCTGAAATCAGTCTCAAAAATAATAAATTGACATCATTCAAAGGATTTCATGTGGAATTTGAAATGTTAAGATCTTTAGATTTAAGCAACAATCAAATCAGTTATAGTAAGTATCCTTACAAATAAATCATATAATCTAATAGGATGATTTTAAAATTTGTTTTACATTACAGTCTATCCGAACTCATTTGAAAAACTACCCGAATTGTGGAACCTGAACTTGAATACCAATCGACTTTCGATATTTCAAACAGAATTTTTGAAAAATTGCAAAGAATTGAGATACTTGGGACTTGCAAATAATCAAATTAAAAATCTAGATAAGGAAATGACCTTTGCAAATTTTCAACACCTCAGAATTCTAGATTTGAGTCAAAATTTGATAGAATTTGTTACAGGTACCAAATCAAAGATAAACTCCAATCTTTTCAACTAATTTCTTAATTTTTTTAGTGAATACCTTTTTGAATTCTTCTCAATTGCAAATTGTCGACTTTTCTGAAAATAAATTTGAAAGTATCGACGGTAGCATTTTCCATGTAAGTCAAATCGAGAGTATCTTGTATCTAGTAAAGAATTTCATTTTTTATTTTTAATTTTTTTAGGGAATCATAAGACTCGAGTTGGATTTGTCAAACAATTACCTATCCTCGTTCCCAGCTAACATTTTCGATCGAGCCCATGTACAAAAACTCCAAAAAATTGACTTGAGTAAAAATACCTTCACATCGATACCTCATGAATCACTTCAGAAACAATATTTCAACCTTGAGAGTCTCAACATGGCTCATAATCATATTCGAGAAATTCCATCAAATTTGAATATTCTTGTAAATGTGAAAAATCTCGACCTAAGTTTCAATCCAGTGGATGAAGTCTCGATTAAGCATATTTTAAATGAGCCAAAAACAGTTCGATTTCTCAATCTGGCCAATTGTTCAATCACTTCTCTACCGATATTGGAAACACCATTTTTACGAGAACTAAACATTTCTCACAATCGATTGAGAAATTTCGAAGAAATTGTATTCAGACGGACAACCCTACTGGAAATTCTTGATTTAGAAAAGAACAATTTGTTCAACATCCAACAAGGTTTCCCACCCTCTATCGTTTATCTCGATCTTTCTAGAAATCCTATAAGTAATGTGACTGGAAGTCATTTTCCACAATCACTCGAATCATTGAGACTCAATAATTTGAATAATCTTATCCGTGTTGATAAGTCCACTTTAAATCTGAAGAATTTACTTACATTAGAGATCTACAATACTCCAAAATTAGGGTATTTGGATGTACGAGGTTTACTAAGCAATCTTCAATATCTGGAAAATTTTGATTTTGAAGTAAAAGATACACAAATTGTTGATCAAATTCATCCTGGACTAAATGCTCGTGTCAGTAGTATAGGATTGAGGGGTAGAAGAGTTCGGTCAATTTCTACTGGAGCTTTTGCTGGTAAATTCTTCAAAAATTAAGATAATCTTCAATATTTATAAAAATTTCTATTTTTAGGTCTGACTTCACCTCGAGTCCAAATCTCATTGCTAAATACCTCAATAAATCTACTACCCTCGATTCTAGTTCCGGTGCCAATGTCTTCAAATATAGTTCTTGATGTCAGTGGATCAAAAATTGCCAACTTGAGTCCACCATTCCTCTCCAATAATATTAGAATCGAAGGTGTTTCACCAGTTTGTGTAAGTACCCTACTTTACATCTAATAGATAGATACTTTACAGGACAAGGCTGCTTATTAAACTAACTTACAATTTTTGAATTCTTAGGATTGTAATGCAGTGAATCTAGTAAAATATCTCAAATCAGTTGAAAGTAAATCAGCTATCTGTTCTGGACCATCAAAACTTGCAGGTCTTTCCGTACTATCAATTCGACTCGAAGATTTAGTTTGTGAGCAAACGATTTCAACAACTCCAGCACCTGAACCACGTACAATTAGAACAACTACCACAACTGAAATTAACGATATTATTTGGTCGCTTCCCACCAAATCCTCAGGCTCGCCAAATGCATCTTCCAAGGGAAAGAAATCAAAAGAGAAAACAGCTCCTAAACTCAAATCTCCAGATATAAACAAGATGGATAATCTGATCATCGGGATTGTTGGTGGAGTTGTTGGGCTAATTATTTTGTTTATTTTCATAATCGTGTGTTTTGTCAAAATGTCTGCCAGTTCTTCATCGAATGAAATGATGGACAATTATCCTGGTGGAGCTGCAAGTGTTGGTAAGAACCATCACATCATAAAATTTAGATTAATTCAAAATTTTCTAATATTCAATCTTTGTATGTTATAGTGAGTATTCCCCCTTCAAAATGCAATTGCCCTCATAGTAAGGCAGGATCAGTTCACGGAGGATATATGCCATCAAATTCAAACACATTGAGAAGTAATGGAAAAGCTGGATATATCCTTCAGGGACCTGGAAGTATTTATGCAATGAATCAACCCTATCCTCCAATGATGATGGGACCCCCTCCTGGAAATGGATATGGATACAATCATTCGATAGGACCCTCAGCAATTGCAGCTAGACATCAGCAAATGTAAGTCAATTAACTAAAATTAAAAAAACATGGATCTTACTCAAATAACTATCTATTTTTTAATTTCAGGTATGGAAGTTTACCCTATTTAGTCCATCCTGCCGAAGACTATGATAGGAGGTAGAAATTATAAAATACAAAATTTTTAACGTCAAATTGTTCCAAATATTTATTTGCTCACTAATACTATACTTAATTGTAAATACATTCCATAAAGAATAAGTGTATATTATGTTTTATGTGTGAAAATGTTTGATATTATTATATTTCTTGTGACTTTGTATGTTGTTGATTACATATATTTTATTACTAGTATAGATTATAGATTTTATTTTTCTGTAGAATGAGTATGATTGTATTTTATAAAATCGAATAACTGTGAAAATACTTAAAATAATAATAAGGTTGAATGTTAATTATTTTTTATTTGTTCAAGTTTTGACTACAGTAGTGTGTAAATGATATTATATACAGACAGAATCCAATGCAAAATTGAATAAAAATTCCGCTATATGATTCCCATTAAAAGTTAATGCGAAAATTATTGTTTCATTCAATTTAATTTAATTTAACTAGCTTGCAGAGTACTTTCTTATTCATGGTAGTGTGATTTATCGATATTTTTGAGTGAGGTTTTCATCAAACTATCAAGTTTTATTTCTCGAAGGTCAAGGAAATAAAACATAAATGCTCAACTTTTTACATCGAATTAAATCTTTATAGGGTGGGATAAATTATAAATTATGTCTATTACCTATACCTAAGTTCAGCAGAGTCTTGAGTTCGAGTTAACGAACTAAAAAATTGAAAATTATTCAGGTATGTAGTGCATATAGAATTCATTTCACCCCAGCCTATCTATTACTTTTACATTGTCTAATACCAAACCAAGTAGATATTTTGCATATAATTTTATGTTAAAATATCATTTGATGCGAATAACTGTTGAGGTCTCTATTACTATATACAAGTACAATAATAACGGTTTTTCAAGCACACCTAAGGCTACAAATACAAAATAGATAACAAATCAATCTTTATTGAAGTATCGTAAAATGAGGAATATATAGGCTTAATGGAAAGTCAAAGTCAATAATATACCTTAGGTAAATTATCTTACAAATATCGTATTAAAGTTGACAAACTTTTTTTTGTGGTTTAGGTATATTATGATTATGATGTTTTTTTGTAAAAAATGAAAGAGAAAGCAAATACCAACTAGGTACCTAAATACTTAATACATAGAGGTTAAACCAGACATATTTCTCGAAACTTCAGCAATATCAATAGGTATAATATGTACATAGTATTTAGTAAGTAGTATCATTAAAATGTAGATTTTTCTCAACCAATAGATTTAATATGTAGATAAGACAGGTATTAACTTTTTCTTTTCTTTAGGTAGGGTCATAGTAAAATACCTAGTAAGAAAAAAAACAAATCATTTGCAATCTATGTATGCTAATAAGACAAGAACTTAACTACAACGGGATACTAACGATAAGTATTATTTTACTAGACAAAAAAGACTCAAAACGAAGATTAATAAGTAGTTGATGAGTTGTGGTATTTTAAATTGCAAATGTGACTTTCTCACAGTTCAACTTAGCTTATGAAAATAGTACATACTATATACTTTCCTATTAGGTACAATTTACCTACTCAATATTTACATATTCAAGTTAATACTACAACATAAGTACGTAGTTATTTTAAAATTCGATTTTGAGATATTATGGGATCATTTTTAAAAATTGTTCAAGCCTCAAATACACAATAGGTACATAATAGAATCTTAAAATGAGGTTTCTTACTTTTCACTTGACTGAATTCGCAAAATTGTTAAACTTTTTTTACGACTAACTTTCTTCAAAATTAACTAAATTGTAGGAATTAGACAAATTTATCTTTTCGGCAACTTTGTTTAAAAATAATACCTAAGGTATACCTAAGGTTAGAATAATACCTAAGGTTAGAATTTGAAGTTTAAAATATCTAAGGTATGAGTTTGCTACTATTATCTACAGATAGTACCTTGTATTCTTCTAGTACCTAAGTATTTACTTTGTATTTACATCAATTGAATTGAAGTTAGTTATATTCAATTGAATGCTTTTGAGTACTCACTATTCCTTTTTTTTTGCATTTCAGATACCTGTACACTCTAGTACCTTAACATACTACAGATATAATTGAAGGTATATTTATGGTCGAATCAAATCTAATTATGGATGTAAAGCTAGCTCAAGATTTCATTCTAGTTAATTTAAAAAATTATTTAATTAACCCCTTCTTAAAGTACTCGTAATAATAAATAGGTTCAAATGATAAAATAATAGGATAGTATTGTTATAGCTTAGGTATATCCCAAATACTCGTATATTAAGGAACTGCGTGAAGATCAAGTTCATTGTTCAAATAAAGTTAATTTAAGACCGTGAAAAATGAATAATACAATCTTTATAATACTTATAATATCCGTAGGCTCGATATGCTTTAATTATTTTGAACAATTTGCCACATATCATAATTCCAATCTCTTGAAATTATCTCTGCTGATTGTATATACTTTTTTCTTATCTATTTAATGTTAAGTTTAAGTTTGTGATTAAAAATTTTTTCAAAAAAAAGTGTATGTCCGGTCATATCTTAACCTTTTTAATTGCTATTTTCACTCTCTACTCAAAAACTAATTGTAAATCTTGAGAGGATTAGAGATAATACTTGAGTTGGTTGATTATAGTAGAGCAAAAAAGATTCACTTGTTGATGACTACTTATCATTAGGTTAGGTACTATATGAAGTTGTGCAAATTTTGAGGTCAGAAATATTTTGAAAAGTAACCAAGTATCAAACCAGTTCCCTCATTAGGTCAATGTGAAAGTTTTCGTGTTTTTTTTGCTGCATTTTAATACAGATTTACAAATTTTACTACAAATTCAAACTTGACTTTGAATTTGAAGTCAGTTTAATTCGAGCCTTTGAACATTTAGTACTAGCTTCAATTAATTTAATAAGAATCATTATGGATAAATTTTCAATAAATATTCTACTTGTTATGGCAGCTTTGACTGTCGTTGCCGTTCAAGCCGATAAATGTAACAAATATCCACCACTTATTGGATTCCAAATTGACAAATATCTTGGAAGGTATTCGATTATTCAAAATTTTAATTTTGTCAGTGATTAACTTAACTTAATTACCAATTAGATGGTGGGAAACAGAGGTTGTTCCAACTGTATCTCAACTTCCAGGTAAATTAGAATATTTTATATATTTTAGAAAAAAATTTCTGCTATTTAGGTAAAGTTATTTGAATCATTATTAATTTTTGTAATTTTTTCCAGGAAAATGTTGGTCCTCATATTATTATAGAGATATCGCAAATGTCAACAAAGTGAAGCTAAGAATGGATTACGTTGCAAGATTGTAAGTGATAAACTTGATTAATTCGATTAAAAAGGACCATGCTGATCATAAAGTTTGTCCGTTAAATACATACACTTTGCCAATTACAAAATTTTGAAATGATTATATTCAGAATCTCTATTCCGGATTATTATTTCCAAAATTTCAGAATTTCTCAAACAACATTTCAGAATTCAAAAAGCATTTCAGAAATTTCAGAAGTTCAAAGTAGGTTTTTGAGGAATTCTTACCAAAGATTTTCTTTTCAATCATGAATTTATAAGAAATTCGAGGATTTTTTCTAAAAATCTCAATTTTCAATGTCAATAATTTGATCTTTTAAAGTTAACTTTAAATACTGGCTATTAAATGACTTTTGCTAATGAATTTCAGGACAAATGCACCAAATACATTTTTCTCAACTGTTGGAATCCCAAACCCAACTCATGACCCATCTCTATTCATGTATGCAGTTCCAGCTATGCCTTGTAAGGATATTTTTTAAATCAAAATAATTTACAAAATTTTCTTATATCCATTACGCATTTCAGGGATGAAGAAGCAATATCGTGTACTTGCAACTGATTATGACAACTTTTCAGTCGAAGTAATTACCCATATTTAACTGAAATTAAACAAAATTCTTAGAATATCATTAAAGACCTATCTAATTTCTAATTACTATTAGTCCAGTTTTCTTAGCTCTTTCTCTAGTTTTGATTGATTTATTTGAGAAATTTTCTCATAGCCAGTGACTAACTAATTCTCTTTGTTTATTTTCTCACAGTACATGTGCAACATTAATATGTTTGGAAATGAAGAGGGTATACAGTATACATAGAACTTATAATACCGGAAATAATTAATATCCTTAATTTATTCAATTTTGTGCTTTTATTTCCTAAAAAACTCATTACAGAAACTGTGTGGGTCCTTACCAGATCTCGTCATCCATCACTCGAAGTCATGCAACAAGCTAGGTTAGTATATACTAGGCTTATTACTACTACTCGTAGAATAATTGAAATGATTTTGACAATTTTCTATATTTAGACATACACTCCAAGTACTTGGATTAGACAAAATCAAATTGTACGAAGCTGACCAGAGTTGTCTCGAGAAGCCAATGAAATCTAAGAATTTAATGGAATGGCTAATGTCTGTTAAAAAGTAAGATCCGATGATTGAGAAGGGGATATCATCACATTCACATATCATTTTACATATTAATTATTCAAACCTTCAAGGAAATCTTTCATTTCTATAAATATTACAAACAAGTACAGCTGACACCCTTTTTATATTAATGAGACATTTTTTTTGATCCAGTGCTATATACCAAACAATATAATTTAAGTATTTATAAATATTTCATACTTTTTCCTGACTTTTTCAAGCGAATTACCAGATTACAAGGACTTTTTTAAACCTCAATTTTTCATAACTTTAGTAGTACCTAGTACATTTGCATATGCATAGTAAATCTTTTTGCCCCCCTTTTTGAAGGATTGAAAAATGACAAAAAAAATTTCTAAAAATTAACTTAAACTTGACAAAAATTTTGACAATTCTAGTGGAGGGGACAATACTGACACAAATACACAATCACAAACTTTGTAAATACAAAAAAAAAAAATCACGCCTTTCTATTCTTTACTCTATTAAATGTATATTTTTCTCACCTACTTACTACTACTTATTAAATACTAGTATAATTTTATTTTTATATCAAAAAAGCATCCTTATTTTTGCATGTTATTTTAACTTATAATAATAAAAAAAGATGTACAATACAAAAAAAAAACCAAAAAAACCAAAATATTGTTTCAAGTGAATAAATAAATAAATGAGACTGTGTACAGAATGCGTAAAGTTTATGATTTCTTAATTACATACATTATATTCGCAGTAGTGTAAATATGTACATGTATACAGTACGTAGTATTTTTAATTACACATTAATTCTATCAGGCAGTAGTAAAATAAAATAAAGGTTAAAGTAATTAAAGCATAAAAAATAAAACCAAGCAAAATTCAGAGCATATAATCTGGCTATATTTACAAATCCTATAGGTTCTTTATTTAATAAGTTCAAAATGTAATTAAAGAAAACAAAAATAAAGTCATTTTTATTTATGCACATGTATATAAGTATACCATGGGCAAGTGTAACAAAAAAGCATAATTAGAAATTTCTTTAAATGGTTGTATAATTACAAGTATACACTAATGGTAAGCTAGGTAGGCCATCAATAATCTTTTCTTCTTAATAGTAGATACTATAGAACCTTAGAATAATGGCTTGATGGAATTTTAATCTAATTCTAATTCAAAGCCCTTATCTAATATTTATGTGATATCTTTTCATTTATTATTCAAACTACTCCCTAGAGCCCCATGAAGCAAAAAATTACACATTTTGCATACACTTTTGATAACTTCTTATAAGTTTTGAAAAGGCGTTAAGCCAAATGCCAATCTGTCAAATAATTCTTTAAATTAAACAAGCCTATAGTCCTATAGTAGTCTTCTATTGGTTATTATCTGTGCAATTGCTTAATCTTAAGAATTCATTTAAGGTCTTTAGGAAGTTAAATTACTAATACTTAAATAGTGTTACTCGCCTTATTACCTAAGGCTTTGCTTATCTTAAGTACTGTAGATTCTCCTGTATAGTTACAACTTACAACTGTATTGAAAGTCTTAAAAAACCTGAGTAAATAATCCTCAGCTGTAGAACAAGCATAATATGCTCTTTGCATACACTTTACTTACAACTTACATACCTACATACTACTTTTTAGCTACTTTTTATATCTTTTTTCTTTATCTTGTCGGTTTTTTATACTCATTTTAGGATTTTAGGCGGAAATAAATATACATAGGGGTAGAGCTTAAAACTAACAAGTAAAGGTTTTAAACTTGAAAAAATTTCAAGATATTTCTTTACGAAAGATAAGTAGTTATGTGATAAAAATACTCATATTACTTTAGGTATATATAATAAGAATGATATCTAACTCTAAGCAGTTCCTACTATTCAGTGCTATGAGTAGTATGTACCAATTATATATGTAACGAATATTGAATTTCTTTACAATTAAACTCGGGTTTTTTCTAACAAATTCTCTGAAACTAATTACGGTATTTACAGCTATATACATATATAAAGTACAGTACATAGTCCAGATAATTCATCAAGAAATTGGTTTAAAAATTTTTATCCAAAGTCTTGATTGTTTACTTGAGAATATTATATAGGTAGTTAAAGTGCGAATTTCTTTATTCTTTGCCCATCCCCTTAAACTCGTATACTCGAACTTTTCTCATGAGCTATTGACCTTCTGGCTGGTTCTTCATGGGGAAATTCTCTTTTACATATACCGTATACCTACTTTATATAATCTGCTGAAATTCTGAAATCTTTTGATACTGGTATAATATGTACGAATATGTAGTATGATTATACCACCACCCATATATCGATCCGAGTCACTGCCATAAAAGCAAATAGAAGTTTGGGTACTAGTCAGTTCAGTAGTACCTACCTACTATGTAAGTAAGTAGGATATTATATCAGCAAATTCACAAAATACTCGTTCATACCGTTGTACCATGATAGTTCAGTTCCATGTATACTACCTAGCTATTACTACCTTCATTTGACTCGTATAATATGGAGGAAAGAGCAGATTTTTTCGATATATCTATCTAGGTTTTCATTTCGTGCATGGCATTTGGTGAATTCCAGCTAGCCAATTCAGAATTTCAGTTGTTCAATAATAGTCACTACTGTGGTACTGATACTGACTAGTACTACTAGTGACTACAAGTCTACAGTAGGCTGTTTAGTTCAAGGAAAAAAGTAAAAAAAAAAAAAAAAAAAGCAGCTGCATTACATTACACTGTACTGAACAAGGATAGAGGAAATAAGCAATATTATGAACACAAAAAAGTACCTAAATATTTAGCTCACAAATCCCCCCATGTGTTAAAGTCTATCTAAAAAAGTACATCTACCTACTAGACTATCAGTACATAGATACTTGGCTGATCCTCTGCTGTTCTACTTTTTCTCATCTTCAGTGAATTTACCCTGGACAGGCCAGCAGAAGAGTCAGAGTTAATTCACTTTCAGAATCAGTTCAAGTAAAAAGAATGCCTGGATAAATACACGCAAATCTTGTAAAGGAATCCAGGCCAAAGATAAACTTAAAGTTTATTCCAGGCATTAAAGTGTGAGTATTGTGGAGATTGGAAAAGTTTTTCGATAATTTTTCAATCAAAAGTCAGGAGTTGAAATAGAGTGAGTGGGGCAGTTGAGCTTTAACAAGAATTATGTGATAGTTAAATAATAAATTAATCTCAAGAATTCATAGTGAATCCTTTAGGATTTGATTTGAACAAAGGATTACCTTCATAAATCAAACTATACATACACCTATCTTTCTCGTAGAATTTATGGAACTTTTCTCAAAAATTTAGTTCAAAGTGTAATTCATACAAAGGCATACATAATGGATTGGAGAGAATTCGACACAACTTCATATAATACACCTGAAGTGGTGGATATTGATATTGAAAATAATTACAACTCAAATTCCAATATATTTATTCCAAAACCTTCAAGTTCAACACCTGACCCACCCTTATTTATAAATCCATTCAAAAATTCTAGTTTAGAAGATTGTTTAAATTTTGATTTTCACTATGATCCAGTAATTTCCTTTGGTTCTACGGCCCTTTTCGTTTTTGGATTTTTATTTTGCTTTTTCGGTAAGTTCACCAAATTCCTACTAGTTTAAATACTAACTTGATGTTTTCAACATTTGCTAATCAATATATCAATATATTTACCAAACTAGGTTATATAAACACTATTTATACTACTTTGTAGAATTATTACTACTCGTACATAAACAATACCACAAACTTAACCAATCCAAATATATTATAGTTAACCCCATACTGTTTTTCTTATCGTTTAGAGTTCAACCCAACCTCAAAAAAAATTAAAAGCTTTTATAAACAAACATAGGTACCTACAATATAGGCTAATTTTCATTCATAAAGTAGTAAAGATTTATCTAAATAGAAATAACAAAATGTATCAACTTTTTTTATCTTTATCTACAGAGTAGTATAGGTATCTTTATTGTCAAAGGTAGTTAAGAATCTTAACTACCTTTATTATTCAATTTATATTATTCAATCCGATTGAAAGCTTGAATAAGGCTTGTTTTGTTGCTTAGATATTCATTTGTTCAAACAAATTGCTTGAATAAGGAGCCTTAACTTAAGATAAGACCTAATTTATTTCTTATCTTTACAGGATATCGTTTGTACAAAACCTGTCTCTTTTTAACTGGATTAATTTTCGGTTTAGTCATAGTCCTACTAATCTGTCAAGAGGAGGATCTTATGCCACAGTATGGAAATGTCGGTATGTTTAAAAATAAATTCTATTTATTACATAAGTAAATGAAATGAAGTCTTTAACCTTGGAAGCAAATGAATGAACTTTTCATCTTATCTCAAATCATCAGAGAATTTAAGTAATAATTGATACCACAATGATAAAATTTTACACATTTTTTACAGGAATTTCCTTACTCTCTGGTATACTTTATGGACTAATTTGCTATTTGGTCCCTTATGTGGGCTTCTTTACAATTGGATTCCTTGGTGGAATTCTTGGAGGGTAATTTGATTAACTTCAATTACTTTAGGATTAATATGGTAGAATTAATTTTATGAAATTTTAATTAAAATTTAGACTCGTAGCAATGGTTTTCTTTCCCAATGTTCTCTACTCAATATGGATCTCTATTATATTTTTATTCGGTATGATTTATTCTGTAACTTACTTTTATTAAGCACCATAAATCACGTAATTAATTGAAAACTTTATGAATTTGTCCTTTATATTTATAGGAATTGGAATGTTTGGTGCAGTCGCTAATGTATGCTTCCCTTCGATGACTATGCTTATGGTAAAACCACAAGTCTTGTACATATATGTACATTCATACTGTAGTAATAGTTTTTTATGAGTTTTTTTAATGGAATTTGTCAATTTAGGCCACTCTACTGGGCTCTGCTTCGATTTGCGTATCAGTAGATTACTTTGTAGAAAAGTTAAAAATGGTCAACTGGATATGGTCCTCAAGTCATGTCA
The DNA here is from genome assembly GCA_034699045.1 of Nanhermannia cf. coronata Gr-Ori-00579. NCBI lineage: Eukaryota > Metazoa > Arthropoda > Arachnida > Sarcoptiformes > Nanhermanniidae > Nanhermannia > Nanhermannia cf. coronata Gr-Ori-00579. Next base: position 17,724 of record JAQIXA010001654.1, read on the forward strand.
AGCTTGAGGATCGAAACCAAGTACAGTTCTGCTGGTATTCTTGGGCGGTTTTTGGTCTATGGCCATTTTTTTTCACCTTTGGGATTCTTGTACAGTATTTTTTGACTGCCAAAGGGATGAGAATTCGATCTTGTAAGCCCTATCATTATATGTATACCTAGCTGTAGTATATCTACTTACAATTAGAATTAGTGTTTACCATATTTGTAATGAACAATGAGTTACTTTTTTTTTGAAATTTTCCAGATCCATATAAAAAGAGACAACCAATTAATCGAAGACTAAGCCGTGAAGAAAGGGCGATGGCAAAGCAGGCCAAATATCGATACCTGTATCAAGTCAGAACATCTGGTAAGGAAATATACAAATTTTGTAGACAGATCTTATTGATCCATCCGAAAAAAACTCAAATATGTACATGACAAATACAAATTTCAAAAAAACTTTAAAATCAATTTCCTATTAAGGTTAAGGCCATATTGAATAGATTAGAAGTTTTTAGGAAAAATTATTCCTGATATTTTTTAAAGTTTCAAAATTTGGTCAATAAATTCACCTAAATTGCCCAAATTAAGCTACTTTCTGGACTTTCATTTTCAATATCAGATTAGAGTCAAAATCCTGGAAAAATTCTTAAAACACTAATGATAAAAGTTACCTATTGAAAAAAGTAACACCAAAGTTTACTGTGATCTGAATAAAGTTCAAGAAATCGAAACAAAATCAATTTCTACTTATTTACTTGAAAAATTGGCAAAAAATCTCGAAGAATTCCGCCAAAAATTCATTTTATTTTCATTTTTGACCGATACTAATAACTACAGATAGATACTTAAGCTTAACTTTAAATTTTTTCTGAATATAAATGAATACTAAATTGAATTATTTTGCACTTAATTTCAGGTGGAGACATCCTCTCGCATAATTTCGTACAGTCAGTTCAGAACCAAAAATCTCAACAATTGGACACTCTCTCAACTCACATGTCCACACTTCAAACCCATCACGAAGGATCAGGTCGATCACACTCAATTAGAGAGGAACGAGAAGTTGATTAAAAAAAACTAATCTTACTCTTAAAATATTCTATCTATTTCTAAGCTAAAAATCTATTATTTACAAGTCAATTAACTTATATATTATAACTACTACGATAAGTAAATCGTCAAATAATAAATTATTTATCATAGCTGTGCTCTACTTAAAATATTTATTTATTTCTCTATGTACCCTACCTAAAGATTTTATTTGGGTTACATTTTTCGCACTCAAACTCAAGTGTATCTAAAACTTAAATAGTAGGGTAGGTACATAATACTGATATGCACCTATAAGAAATTCCTTATTTACTAGTATAGGACATAATAAATATTAGGGAAAAGTTTACAGATAATTTTGCATTTTCAATTTCAATAAAATTGGTACTTCAATATTCTATCTCAAATTCTAAGACTTATTTTGCATTAAATGACTTATATAACCGAAAGTAGTAAAATAAACCATCAAAATTTTACTTTCAGTTTTCAGTCCAAAAAAACTACTCTTGGATTTAGATCAATTTACATTACAGTATGATCATTCAACGCTTTATACCATAAGCACTATAACTCAGGGTATGGCTTTTATGAGAGACTTCCGTAGAGAATTACAGTTATACTTATTTTTAGTCGGTTAAAAAGGATTTTAGTATAATTTGCATATGGCATTTTACTACTGTACCATTAAATTTAGGTACATAAAATCATTTTATGTATGCATATATTAAATCTACTTATGCCCTAGTAATAGACAGGATTCTATAATAATTTTGATATAGAAATGTAAATACTACAGACTATAATATACTAAAGGCACTTTCAATCTTTAGAGAATTTGAAATGGATTTGATTTTGATTACTTGGGTAAAGTAAACCAAAATGTATGTACATACATTTTCAAATTAAATTATTCGAGGATTATTGTCATACATTTATTTACCTTATATTATACCGTATGGTATAATATAGTGTACTATAATTTTATTTTGTAAATGTTCAAGTATCAAATTTTAATAAAATAAACATCCTAGTATATATAAGCATCATAATCATAGTAGGTACTCATACCTGTGTATAATCTGTAGTATGTACAAGAATTAAAAAAAACTCAGATTTCCCTTAAGTATGCCATATATGGATTTTATGATTTAAAACTTAATGACCCGACTTGTATGTTTGTGTATTCAATGGCCACTTGCTACGAGTATAATAATCACAAGTAAAATCAACTTTACTTTTCCTTATACAAATTACCCATAACTTTTTTGGAACTTGGACTTCCTTTTATGAATACATAATAAGGAGTATCACTATTACATGTATACGATTTAGCTAATCACAACTGATTTTTATATGCATTTTAAACACGAGTTTAAATTTGTGAATCGAAAAATGTATTTGATACTTAAGTGACGTGAATGTGTGTGGGTTTGATAATGGAAAACGTACAAATATTAAGGAAATTGCATTTTTACTTATGATATGATAAAATAAAGATACACAGCACAGCACAGTAATCCGTATACTTGTATAATCGGGCATTATTAATTATTACATAACAACTTCTAATGTCGACTCGATATTATATGGGCAGAAATTATTGATAAAATATTCTAATTTGTGATTTTTTGTGGAAATGGCTAATATAGATCTCGATCTCAATGCATGGCAAATTTTTAACTGGCCAGCAAATAGTAAATTGTCAGTACAAAATATGAATAGTATTTCTAAAATTGAATTTCTTTTACAATGAAATATGTAAAGTACCCTACCAACTTTACTTTTCTTGAAATACTCGTACTATGCTTTTTACTTGAATAAAACAAAGTATTTTTAAGGCATGTACCATTTAAATTGTAAGTATTTTAAGATTTTCTAGAATCTTTTAGATAATCTAGCCTCAAAAGAATATTGGAACAGGGAATGTACCTATTTAAGTATCCTAATCTATCTGTATATCCTCTACTTGATAAAAAGAGCTTTCTTAATAAATATAAATCATTGTATCTACATAAGACATATTAGGTATTTGTATATAAAATACCTTACTTGTACGTACAGCTAGTCGGTAATTTAATAATAATCGTAATAGTAATAGTAATTAGTAAATTAGTAATGACTAGGTAATTAGCTTAGAATTTAAAATAAGGCTTCTTTCTAACTTCTATCTGTAATTCTAGAAACAATCCAAGTCAAGAATTTTCAGAAAATCATTAAAACCTAAAATCCAGTTAAAAAAAATAAATTATAGGAATTTTTCATATTTAAGCATGAATCATCATAAAATATCAGAAAACCAAAAATTATCTCGAATTTAAAATGTGTACTATCAATTTTAAATACCTACAAGTCCACTAGTTAATACTCTGTAATACCAGTACATAAACATAATAAAGTAGTTATAAAATAAAGTTAGCTCATATTAATATTAATCATATTAATATTTAAAATTTAAACATTAAATCTAGAGTTTAATTTACGTCTTAACTTTAATATTTAGTCATCTAATTTAGATCTGAAGATCATTTCATATCAGTTGTACCAACAGATTTACAAGTGTAGAACATTATTGTAAAGTAAAATCCAGCCAAAATCTTATTTTCAGAACTGAATCATAATAGGTACCTACATATTTTCTTATACTTTCTCTATGAACGTTTTTTCAGAAAGCTTTTTTATCACTGGGGTATTGGGCATATATGCTAATGTCAGCCATATTTAAAGGCGTTCACATACGGGCCTATGCTATGCCTATACTTTTGACAAGTCAATAGTCAAGTTATTGAATCACTCATATTTTAACTATTACAATTATTAAAAGGGAAAGAGATATTTGATATTTTATTACCCTATATTATTTAATTGCAAATTAGTCGATCGATAAGTATCAATACATAAGTAGGTAGTATTGTGTAACTTCTATATTAAGTCAGGTTTAACCTTTAGTTCGGAGAAAAGAAACCTTGCCAAAAACACCATTACGAAATTACCTACAATTTCTCTGAATCAAAAATATTTTCTAATTTCATTTATTTTAATAATTCAGCACAAGTTTCAACTTTTGTTTCAGTTTTAGTTAAATTTTTGCAATTGTTCTTATTTTTTTAGTTTTTTTTGTTGAAAGTTGACCTCTCTGACCAAAACTCCAAGTAGATTAATCATAATTGAGAATAAGGTGGATAAGCTATCTATCAGGGCTGTTGGAATTGGAGAGTCCATAATGCAAACCATAAAGGTACCCATGTCAATCTGTCAATGTCAAATCTCTAATAACTCTAAACATAATCTTAATCAATTACTAAACCATTTCTTTTCTCGATAGTGTGTTGTTGTTGGCGATGGCAAGTTTATCATTTTAAGATTTTATTAACCTTTATACATGTATATTTAATGACCTTTTTTTGCAATTTGTAGGAGCTGTCGGCAAAACTTGCCTTCTGATATCGTACACCACAAATAAATTTCCTTCGGAGTATGTTCCGACAGTTTTTGGTAAGTAACCCTAGACAAATAGTCCACATATTGGCCAAGGTACTTAATGTTTTCTATTTTTGTGCTAATTTTTTTTGCATTGTTTTGTTTGATACATTATAGATAATTATGCAGTGACGGTGATGATAGGTATGTGATAATTGATAATGCTTTAATTGATGTCTTGATTTTAATAAGACTTTTCATTTCATTAAGGTGGTGAACCTTATACACTGGGTCTTTTTGATACTGCTGGTAAGCTTTTATTTACATTTTATTTTATTTTATCTTGTTTATTTCCGGTAATAAATTCGAAGAAATTCTATTTTATTACTCATTCGTACACTATTATTTAAAGACCTATAAATAGTTTGAGTTTAAAGATCTTTAAACATACTTTCATTTTTTAACTTTTTACAGGGCAAGAGGATTACGACAGATTACGTCCATTGAGCTATCCACAAACTGATGTATTTTTAGTGTGTTTCTCTGTTGTTTCTCCGTCATCTTTTGAAAATGTTAAAGAAAAGGTATGTTTCTCATTCTTAAAAATAATTTTAAATACTTACCTATATTTAAATAGGCTTAGGGATAGGTAGGATAGGACAGATTAAATAATACATAATAAACAAGCCAGCTTCGCTGGCTTGCGCTATCAGTATATTTAACGAAAACACATTCTTTAAATTTCAAAAGGTATTCAAATTCAAAATCTGAAGAAAGTCAGATTTTTTTTCGTTTCCATAAAAATATTTACCTCA